>JAOTQR010130531.1:0-60495 GCA_025774065.1 Solanum ossicruentum | reverse complement strand
AGAGAGAGAGAGAGAGAGAGAGAGAGAGAGAGAGAGAGAGAGAATAGAGTACATAAAAGCTTCTTATTCAAGCAGTACAAGGGTTTGGTTATTCCAAGCTTTAGGAAGAAGAAATTTTGGAGATTAGCTAATGTAATTCAACTTTTCTCTCGCTATTCATCTTACCCATTTACTCAGCTATTGAATTTGGTATTGATTCTTTACTTTTGAGCATGAGTGGCTGAAACCCTTCTGTTGGGGGTGTTTAAATAATATGGGTCTTTGATTTCTATGATGGGTCTATGATATTTCGATTATATTGTTGTTAATCCGAGTAAGTTACATCTATTGCTAAGTTTCATCTATAATCCTATGGTTGCAAACATGGGATTTACTTTAGATCTCTAATTATTGCTTTAATTTGAGTAATTAGAGTGTACAATAGATGTATTAGCTGAAAATATTTCAGGGTTTCATTTGAATTCCACAACCATGGATTCACTGGCTAAAGTATTAAGAGGTTTGCTATAATTTCTCTGGCCAAGTGTGCCCTTGAGTGATTTACATATGATGTTGTAATAGATTCATGTGAAACACCTTTGCTATCATAAATGAAGTGTTGGTTATCAACAAACTATCTTACTCACTATCTTTAACTCGATTAATCAAGTTCTTAGACATGGCTTAATAGATCTATCGCCATATTCGCTCACCCCCGATATCTCTCTTAATCTATTGTTAGTTTTCAAATTTAGAAATTGTCGTTAGCTGAATCTTGATTTTATTTACTCGCAACCCCCAATTAGACCTTACAATTACCTAGTTGAGTGCATCACTTCACCTCTTGAACCACCATCCTCTATAGGATTTGACTCCTACTCTTGTGTTGGGTTAAGATGCTAATAATAATCGTCCCTACTTTTGTGACACCCCATTACTCTATGCTCTTATGTATCCATGTTATAAGCCTTATTTGTGTAGGTGGGGAGTGTATTAGGGTCATGGAATACTTCTAGTACGTAGACAAGTTCAAGACATCCTTATGAATTGAGTTTTGGGTGTTGGTGTGTACTAAGGTAAACTTCAAACGAGCATAACCTTTAGCACACTTGGACTTGGATAGCACGCGACATGTCAAATGAAATACCTTTGAGTTAGCTTCCCAACACACTTGGTTTCACCTCATTCCAAGGTCGGATGAAGGAGTTATGACTGTTTCGTGAGACCCTCCCGTGCAGTGAAAACACACGGGCACCTAGACGGGTAATGGAGATTTGGATGGGCCGTCTTAAACTGGAAGACCATTTTTGTTCTAAGGCATGTGACAAGACTAGTGGCACGGGCCATGTGGCTTGCCACTGATCGTGTGGCTAATCTTGGAGTGTGTGCAAGTGAGGAAGAGTGGGTGTGGGAGGAGTTTTGACCAAGTGTGGTTCCACGGGCACAATGACGGGCCGTGGAAGGTCAGACGGATCGTGGCCTTGGGCGTAGGGTGTCCTGGAAACATTTTATTTCTCTAAGTATGGTTCAACGGACCACTACACAGACCGTGTACCACCACACGGCCAGTGAAGGGCTCCCGTCGACGTGACAATGTCGTTAATTTTTCTAAGTTTTCGAACTTCCAATTTTTGACCAAGTCTAATCTCACGGGCACTCCATACGATCCTGGAGTGTTGTACAACCCATGAGGTCTTCAATGGGGCATCTCTTTGCAAATTTTTTCATCCGTTCACTAAGGGCGTTTTTATGAATTTAATTTGTCTTAATAACCTTTTTAGACTTTCAATGCTAACTTAACCTCCCCAAAAGACTTAAACCCTATTCTAAAGAATCAAAACTCATAGATGGTAGGGTGAGACAACCATTAACCAATTGAGGGGTTGATACCTCAATCACCATGGATGGTAGGGTGTCACAATCCATCATAATGTTGGTCTCTTCTTATATATGTAATATTTCTATATAAGCATGTTTTACTCCAAGCATCATTCATGCATGACATATTGCTATTATGTTCATTCAATGTCTATTTATGCATTTCAAGTATGTTGCTTATCCCTTGTTGCGTTGCATCCTATATACTCAATATATTCAAATGTACTAACATATACTCTATGCCTACATGATGTTACCATGTAGGAATCGGAGCTCCAATTGACCATCCTCCTCTTCCATATGGCTAGTACGATTTCTCTCAAAGCAAGTTGGTGAGTCCTCAACTTCCAGGGCATACTTCTTTTGGTTTATGCTATGTATTGACTCTTCTTATGTTGGAAACTTATGGCTATGAGGGTGAGCTCGGAAATTGTCTTGTTCCCTACTCCTATCTATGCATTAGAGGTGTTGTTGGAACCTTATGACATTTAAATGCTATACTATTGGCTTGTTATGTTTATATGGTATCAAGGATGTCCTTAGCCCCATATTTCCTCTTTTTTTATTTATTCTTTGATGTATAATTGCTTCCGATACTAAGGATGTGTAATGTTACGCTAAGAGGCTTGTTAGGGGCTCCTTCGGGATCCCCATTCGCCATGTCATGTCTAGGCCCTAGGCTTGGATCGTGACAGACTTGGTATTAGAGCCCTAGCTTGTTAATGGTCCTCAGCATCCAACATACCACGTCTATTAGAGTCTTATTCATGGTTGTATTTGCACCATAACTATGAGTAAGATTCTATGAGGCATTTCAGAAAATGTTTCCCTTCTTCATGGTCTATGTCATGCTATAGAAGTTAGGTAAAGTTTCCCCTCTAACGAATGTTCTTTTCCATTTCTAAATCATGCCTAACACAAGAGGAAGAAAAGCCTGCACACTCAAAGAACAACCAGCTCATGGCGAGCTTCGGGATGCTCTCACATTGCTAGCTCAAGCCATGACTAATCAAATCAATCAAGGGGCTCAAGCCCCTCATGCTCTGACCCCGAGATCTAGGGTGAGAGACTTTATGAGGATGAATCAACCGGAGTTCCATAGGTCAAAGGTGGAGGAAGACTCTCAAGAATTTATTGATGGGGTATACAAGGTGTTGGATATCATGGGTGTTATGTTGGAAGAGAAGGCGGAGTTTGCAGCCTACCAACTCAAGGGTGTGGCTCACATATGGTTTACACAATGGAAAGTGGAGAAGGGGAACAATAATATGATTCTATGGAAGGAGTTTAAGGTGGCATTCCTCAACCAGTTATTCCCTCTTGAGCTTAGGGAGGCCAAAATGATAGATTTCATGAATTTTAAGTAAGGATCCATGAGTGTGAGGGAGTATGCCCTTAAGTTCAACCAATTTTCAAAAATATTCTCCACAATTGGTCACCGACCCAAGGTCTAAATGAATAAGTTCGTGATGGGTGTATCCGACTTAGTGAATGAGGAGTGCCGGGTCGCTATGTTGATTAGTAACATGGATTTGTCCCACCTAATAATTTATGCCGAACAATTAGAAGAGGAGAAGTTGAGGAAGAGAAGGAGTAATGAGGCCAAAAGGGCCCATTTTGATGGAAAGGTCCAAGCTCCAAACCCAAGGGTCCTCCCATGTTCCTAATGGGAGATTTGGTAATGACAACCCAAGGACCCAAGGAGGTAGTGGTGTGGTGCCTAGACCTATGTGCCCAAGATATGGTAGAGGCCATAATGAACCATGTTTGAGGGATACTAATGCTTGCTATAGTTATGGAGAAGTGGATGACAAGAAGGTGGATTGTCCTTGGAATCAACACAAGGGTAAAGATATTGCCCACAAGGCCGGGTACAAATGCGGTTCCTTTGGGGAGGGGAGGCCAACAAGGTGTTTCCCCAAGGTACAATCAGTTCCATGCTCTTCATGGGAGGTAAGGAGTTGATGAGGTTCCCGTTGTCGTCACTGGTATGCTAAAAGTCTTTGATTTTGATGTGTATACATTGATTGACCCGGGTGCCACTCTTTCTTTTATTACCCCTTTTTTTGCCAAAAACTTCCATGTTGAACCTGAGTTGTTGGGTGAGCCATATGAGGTGTCTACTCCCATTGGTGCATCTGTTGTTACTAGAAGAGTCTATAAAAAAATTTTCATTTGCATTATGCATAAAATATTGCCATGTGAATTTGTTGAGTTGGACATGTTAGATTTTGACATTATTCTTGGGATGGATTGATTGCATGCATACTATGCCTCTATTGATTGTAGAACCCATAGGGTCAAATTCCAATTTTCCAATGAACCCGTCCTTGAGTGGGAGAGTCATGATGTGGTAGTCAAGGGTATGTTTATTTCTTGCATTAATACCCGAAGGTTGATCTCTAAGGGGTGTCTCTATCATCTTGTGAGGGTTAGGGATATTGAGTCTAAAGTCCCTCCCATAGAGTTAGTTCTGGTGGTTAATGAGTTCTTAGAAGTCTTCCTAAATGACTTTCCTGGTATTCCTCCAGAACAGGAAATAGATTTTGGCATAGATCTCCTTCCTGATACTCAACCTGTTTCTATTCCTCCTTACAGTATGGCCCCGATGGAGTTGAAGGAGATGAAAGAGCAATTAAAGGATTTTTTGGAGAAAGGTTTTATTAGGCCTATATAATCACCTTGGGGTGCACCAGCATTGTTTGTGATGAAGAAGGATGGTTCTCTTAGTATGTGTATTGATTACTACCAACTTAATAGGGTCACTATCAAGAATAAGTACCCTCTACCAAAGATTGATGATCTATTTGACCAACTTTAAGGGGCTACTCACTTCTCTAAGATTGATCTTTGATCCAGTTATCACCAAGTGAAGGTGAGGGAGTGTGACATTCTCAAGACGGTCTTTCGGACTAGGGCATTATGAATTCGTGGTTATGTCTTTTAGGTTCACTAATGCATCGACTATCTTCATAGATCTTATGAATAAGGTCTTCAAACCCTACCTTGATTCATTTGTTGTGGTCTTCATTGATGATATTTTAATCTTTTCCCATAGTGAGGGGGAGTATGTAAGTTATTTGAGGGTGGTGGTATAAAGGTTCAGGGAAGAGAAGTTGTATGTTGAATATGAGAAATGCGAGTTTTGGTTGCAAAAAGTGGCCTTCCCAAGTCATGTAGTGTTGGGGGATGGGATTAAAATGGATCCAAAAGAGATGGAGGTGATTAGAAATTGGCCTAGACCTTTGACGCCGTCGGATATTAGAAGCTTCTTAGGCTTAGTGGGTTATTATATAAGATTCGTGAATGGGCTTTCTTCTATTGCTTCTCCTATGACTAAGTTGACCCAAAAGAAGGCTAAATTTGTGTTGACCAATGAGTGTGAAACGAGCTTCCAAAATTTGAAGGATAAGTTTGTATCCGCTCCTATCTTGTCACTACCGGAAGGGCTAAAAAGGTCTTTTGTGTATTGTAATGCTTCAAGGGTCAGTTTGGGTTGCGTTTTGATGCAAATTGGTAAGGTGATAGCCTATGCTTCTAGACAGCTCAAAGTGCATGAAATGAATTATCCTACCCATGATCTTGAATTGGCTGCCGTGGTTTTTACTTTGAAAATTTGGTGTCATTATTTGTATGGGGTGCATGTTGATGTGTGTAACGATCATACGAGTCTCCAATATGTGTTCGCCCAAAAGGATATCAACTTGAGACAACAAAGGTGGTTGGAGCTTCTTAAGGATTATGCTATGAGTGTGCATTCTCACCCTGGTAAGGCTAATGTTGTGGTCAATGCTTTGAGTAGGGTGTCTATGGGTAGCCTTGCACATGATGGGGATGAGGGCAAAGAGATGGCTAGAGAGGTCCATCGGTTGGCTAGATATGGAGTTAGGTTGGAGGAGGTTAATAATAGTGGAGTAGTGGTTGTTAATGGTTGCAAATCTTCGTTGATTGAGGAGGTAAAGGCAAAGCAAGATCATGAACTTGCCTTGCTAGAGTTAATGGCTTTGGTGAGAGAGGGTAAGGTGGAGGTTTTCTACCAAGGGGGATATGGCACCCTTAGGTACCAAGGTAGGGTGTGTGTGCCTAGTGTAGATGGCTTGAGGGAGAAGGTTCTTGATGAGGCTCATAATTCTTCCTATTCCATTCACCCCAATTCCACAAAGATGTATTGGGATTTGAGAGAGGTGTATTAGTGGGGAGGTATGAAGACAGACATTGCTAAGTTTGTATCCGGTTGCCATAATTGCCAACAAGTCAAAGCCAAACATCAAAGGTTGAGTGGCCTAGCCCAAGACATAGAGATTCCTACTTGTAAGTGGGAGGAAATTAACATGGATTTTGTAGTTAGGTTAGCTAATACTAGAAAGGGTTTTGATTCTATTTGGGTTGTGGTTGATAGGATGACAAAGTTGGCTCATTTCCTGTCGGTTAAGACTATATATGGTGCCGATGACTATGCAAAATTGTACATCCATGAGTTAGTGAGATTGGATGGGGGAGCCCTTGTCTATCATATTGGATCATGGTGCTCAATTCACTTCACACTTTTGGAGGTCCTTCCAAAGAGGTCTTGGTACTAAGGTTAAGTTTAGTACGATCGTTCACCCTAAAATGGATGACCAAGCCGAAAGAACTATCCAAACCGTTGAGAATATTCTTAGGGCTTGTGTATTGGAGTTTAAGGGTAGCTGGGATGATCATCTTACATTAATTTATTTTGCATATCATAATAGCTATCACGCAAGCATTGGTACGGCTCCTTTTGAGGCTCTTTGTGGAAGGCGTTGTAGCTCCCTGGTTCGATGGTTTGAGGTGGGGGAGATGGCCTTATTGGGTATGGATTTGGTTATAGAGTCCATGGAGAAAGTGAGGATTATTAGGGAGAGAGTGAAAATCTCCTAAAATTGACAAAAATCCTATGCCGATGTGAGGAGAAGGGATCTTGAATTCAAATTTGGTGATTGGGTCTAGTTGAAGGTTTCACCCATGAAGGGTGTGGTTCAGTTTGGCAAAAAGGGCAAGTTGAGCCCTTGATTTGTGAGTCCCTATAGAGTGTTGAGAAGAATTGGTAAGGTCTCCTACGAGTTGGAGTTGCCCAATAGCATGCATATGGTACATTCGATCTTCCATGTGTCTATGTTAAGGAAGTGTTTGGGTGATCCCGGTGCTATTGTGCCTCTTGATGTTGTGGGGGTTGTTGAAAATTTGACTTATGAAGAGGTCATGGTAGAAATCTTAGATAGGCGAGTAAAAAGGTTAAGGAATAAGGATGTAGCTTCCGTTAAAATCCTTTGGAGAAATCAACAAGTTGAAAGTACCACATGAGAAGCCGAGGCAGACATGGAAAAGGAATATCCATATCTCTTCCACTCTACTCAAAACTAAGGTACTAATTTAAGTCCCCCTATGTGATTTCAAGTCTTAAGTTTTGAACCTTATGTCATTGCATGCATTCATGTCTATGTTGATGAGTTTTATCGTGATTCTTGATGTTCATGCTGAGACTTTTGAAAATAATGTTTAAGTGCATTTGTTGCATCCATGTTGGGCCAAAATCTTCATGATTACTTTCTTTGTGTACGTTTATTTGACATTCGGGGACGAATGTTCCCAAGGGGGACATATTGTCACACCCCGTAACTCCATGCTCTTATGTATCCATGTTTCAAGCCTTATTTGTGTAGATAGGGAGTGTATTAGGGTCATGAGAGACTTCTAGTACTTAGTCGAGTTTAAGACTTTCTTATGAATTGAGTTTTGCGTGTTGGTTTATGCCAAGGTCAACTTTAAATGAGCATAACTTTTAGCACACTTGGAACAGGATGGTCCATGACATGTCAAATCAAATCACTTTGATTTAGATTCTCAACACACTTGGTTTCACCTCATTCTGAGGTCGCATGAAAGAGTTATGACTGTTTTTGTGAGACCCTCCCGTGCAGTGAAACCATAGGGGCACCTAGACGGACAGTGGGCTTTTGATGGGTCGTCTAGGCTGTTTTGAGCTAGAAAAGACCATTTCTGGTCTAAGGCATGTGACACAACCAGTGCCATGGGCCATGTGGCTTGCCACTGACCGTGTGGCTGGTCGTGGAGTGTGTGCAAGTGAGTAAGAGTGGGCGTGGGAGGAGGTTTGATCAAGCGTGGTGCCACGGGCACCTTAACGGGCCATGGCAGGTCAGACGGCTTGTGGCCTTGGGCATGGGGTATCCTGGAAACATTTTATTTCTCTAAGTTTGGTTCAATGGACCACTACATGGACCATGTAGCACCATATGGACTGTGAAGGGCTCCTGTCAAAGTGATGATGACGTTAATTTTTCTAAGTTTTCAAACTTCCAATTTTTTACCAAGTCTCATCTCACGGGCACTCCACACGACCCATGGAGTACCACATGACCCATGAGGCCTTCAGTGGGGCATCAAGTTGCAAATTTTTCCATCCATTCACTAATGGCATTCTCATGAATTTAATTCATTCTAATGACCTTTTTAGACTTCCAATGCTATCTTAACCTCCCCAAAAGACTTGAACCCTATCTAAAGGATCAGAACTCATTACTCTCAACCTGAATACATTCTCAAATCCTCTCAGAAGCCTCTACCAAGACCCCAATACAAATTCAAGAAAACTTAAGAACAAGTTTGGATTTCAAGACTCCATTCCAAGCTTCCATTCTTTCCCAACTCAATTTTAAGAGACTCAAGGTCCAAGGTATGTGGGTTTCAACCATTGGGCCATTTCACCCATGGTGTCCAACCTCCCTTTTCTTTATAAATTGCATGTTTTTAAGCTAGATTATCTACGAGTATCTCTTATTATGAAAGTTGACTATAAACTATGTTTGGACTATATGAAATTTTGATTGTTTAAGCATGCTTTGAACTATAAATTTAAGATCTAATATGAAATTTGAGGAGGGGTTTTGATGTATCTTGCATGAGGATATTACCTAGTGTTGGTGGGTGGTTTTACATTGATTTTCTTACATGATCTCACTCTTGAATTGCATGATCTTAAACTAGCACTATACACCCGCCAAATGTTTGATAAAATGTCCGATTTTGAACTATTGAGCTATTGATCATCTATTGTACGACCTATGAACTAAATAACTTTATGATGATGCAAATAATGTTTATATGAGTTGTTTACATGAAAAGTATCCATATTATTGTAAGTTGACCATGCCTAGTTGAGGAAGTGATGCCTCAATCACCATGGATGGTAGGGTACATCAGCCAAGTTGAGGGGTTGATACCTCAATTACCATAGATGGTAAGGTGACACAACCATCAATCAATTAAGGGGTTGATACCTCAATCACCATGGATGGTAGGGTGCGACAATCCATCATAATGTTGGTCTCTTCTTACATATGTAATATGTTCTATATAAGCATGTTTTGCTTCAAGCATCATTCATGTATAGCATATTGTTATTATGTTCATTCAATGTCTATTTATGCATTTCAAGTATTTTTCTTATCCCTTATTGTATTGCATCCTATATACTTAGTACATTCAAACGTACTAATGCATACTCTATGCCTATATAATGTTACCATGTAGGAACCAGAGCTCTACTTAACTATTTTTCTCCTCCATGTGGCTAGTACAATTCTCTCAAAGCAAGTTGGTGAGTCCTCAACTCCGAGGACATACTTCTTTTGGTTTATGCTATGGATTGACTCTTTTTATGTTGGAAACTTAGGGCTTTGAGGGTGAGCCCGGAGATTGTCATGGCCTCTTCTCCTATCTATGTATTAGAAAGGTTGTTGGAACTTATGACATGTTAATGCTATACTATGGCTTGTTATGTTTTTATGATATCAAGGATGTCCATTAGCCCCGTATTTTCCCTTTTTCTGTCTAATGTTTGATGTATCATTGCTTCCGCGACCAAGGATGTGTAATGATATGCTAAGAGGCTTGTTTAGAGCTCCTTCGGGATCCCAATTTTTTGTGTCACATCTACGCCCTAGGCTTGGGTCGTGACAACTTCCATTTGAATTGTAGGTTTCAACGTCATAAAAATCGTGTCATTACTGAGGAATGATGCTATTTTTTATTAAAGTTTTTGTAGTTAGAGCTATCTTAGTACTTTTCTTGTTGTTATTGTTATTGTTAATTAGGTGTTAAGATGGAGGATGTTGGAAGTGTCTATGGTAACAATGTGGGAGATGTGAATGACTGCCAGGACATCAACTTGGATTAAATAGGTAGTACGGGAGTAATTCGATTACCCCCCATTGGCTGGAGGTGCTATGTTTCATGTTACAGGCACCATGTTACTGTTTCTTCAGGTAAAGGGGCTATTCGAAAGGAAAGACCATAAGGATCCCCATGAAGATCTTCAGATTTTTTAGATGTCTATCTGCCATTCAACTTCTTGGGAATCACCTAAGAAGCCATCAGATTAAGTCTCTTTTCGTTCTCTATAATTGGAACTGTTGTGAGGTGGTTAGCTACACTTCCTTGAGAATCAATTACTTTGTGGGAAGAATAACAAGTTGCGTTACTCGAAAGGTTCTTTCCTCCCTCAAAGATGGTTAATTTGAGAAAAAGCATTGAGAATTTCAAGAGAATTGATGGTGAGCCACTGCATGAAACATGGTTATGATTTAGGAAACTTTTTCTCCAATGCCCGAACTAGTTTGGGCAACAACTGAAATACCAAGGCATGCAAAGCTTATAAAGATATTGGTCACCAAGAAAAGAACCTTAGAGGGTGAGATGATTGAATTGTCTCATAATTGTAGTGCAATCTTGACAAAACACTTGGTTTCTAAAAAGGATGACCCTAGTGTGTTCATAATTCCTTGCTACATCAAATCTTGCAAGTTTATCAAGGCGCTAAGTAATTCAGGAACAATCATAAATCTCATTCCCTTGGCTATCTTTGAAGAATAGGGGCTAGACACCCTTTCACCAATAACGATGCATCTGCTCATGGGTGACCGATCCATCAAAAGGCCGGTTGGGATTCTATATGATGTCTTTGTGAAGGTGGACAAATTTGTACTACCATATGACTTTGTGATTTTAGATAATGAGGTGGACGTTGATGTGCCCATTATCTTAGGTAGGCCATTCTTGGCTACCGGAAGGGCCTTGGTAGATGGTAAAAGGAGATACCTGCATTTAGGGTGAATGAAGAGGAGGTAGTGTTCAATATTTGCAAGACCATGAAGTACATCTAAGTCTCACATATTCTGGCAAAGCTTCATTTAGTTTGACACTGAATATATGAATTATTTTTTTCCTGACAAAAGTTTGTTATTATTTTTGTAAATGTGATAAATAATCGGTAATAGAAAGAAGATAGAGGCAATAAGTAGGAAGTTTTGATGAAGAAAAATGAATACATAGCTTGGGTGGACAACCGTAATGTACTGTCGATGCTAGTAAAAAGAGGGTAAGATACGATGGAGAAGAAGAAAGGAATGGAGCGATGTTTTACTAGAGTCATTGGTGTTGATAGAAAGGGAAATAGGGTCGATGAAGAAGAAGAGGAGGAGGAGGAGGGTGGTTTGGTAATTCAAAAAAAATAATCTTTTATTTTTTAAAAGTTCTTTTTGGATTAGTTAAATAAGATTTTATAAAAAGATAAATTCAATCACCATGTGTTGTTATTTCATTGGTACAATTGGTATATATGTGCATTTGAGATACATGCATTTCAATTTTTAACTTATTATTATTTTATGTCAAATGGGTATAAATGTCTTAAGGTTAAAGTGTTCAAAAGGTATAAATCTAAATTAAGGTATCTAAGTGAAATATGCAGATAATTTTATAGAGCTACATTTACCTTAAGCCTATATAATATAATTATATACTATGTCTAATACATATACATGCATATTATTTTGAATACTTGCTCCATGAGATATGATGATATGATGAGTCGATGATTTTGTTGGGCTTTTTGCTCATCCTTGTTGTTTATGTTTGTACATATCCTAACTCTAGTGCCATAATTGAGCGCTCTTTATGTGGTTTGAGGGAGTTGCTAATTTCAGCTTCGGTGAGCTGGTTAACCTCTCTCGATCGAAGCGACACCATTAACTTATTTTTGGTGATTTGCTTGTCTTTCACTAGTGTATCCCCATAGACAAACTTAGATACTCCTAAATGCTTTTTGAAAGCATTATAAGGTTTGGGGATATATGCATTTTGTGAATTTATGATGTCCTCTATCATTTTGCTTCATGGTGATCTTTCCTATTGTAATAATTCTGAATTTCATTTTTAAAAATTTTTCAATAAAAATTATCATTTTTTCTCTTTTGATAGCTGCCTCAAGTTATATTTGATCAGTTTATGAAATCACTTTTGCTATTTGATCTAAAAAGTAGAGAAAATTTGAAAGTTTTAGAGTTTTGAAGGCTTGAGGTTATTTAAAAGTAGTTTTTGATACCAATTGGAACTTGTAATGACCTGGTTGGTCATTTTTTAGCTTATTTGTGAGAATTATAATTTCACCCTTTTGTAGGTTACTTTGAATCTATTTTGAACTATTTGTATTGTTGGAGCTGAGATCCTATCTTTTAAAAGTGGAAAACTATGAGTTTTGACATTTATGAAAGCTTAAGTTGTTGAAACAAATGAGTTTTTGTACTATTCTCAGTTTCGGCCGTTGGATTAGAAATCTGTTGATTCCATTAGTTCAGAAACGTTAAATCTGGTCTAGAAAAGTTACAGAACTGAATTTGGAGTTAAAATGAATATTTTTAACCCAAAGTTGCATTTTTAGTTATTTTCGAAGCCAACGTTTGACTTTGGTCAACATTTGGAGTTCGAAAACTTGGATCAAAATTATGATAGTTTCATTACTTTCGGATGGTGAAAATAACACTTGAAGTGGTCTCATCATAATTTTTAGTGTTGTCGAGGACAGTTTTGGTATTTGAAGTTTTAAACTAGTTTATTTGAGTGTCATTGGTAATTTTTGTCGAGGAGACCTCAGAATTGAATTATGATTATTTCATTGAGTTCAAATCGTCATTTCTAGTATGGATACATGTTTGGTTTGTGAAATTTGTGTTTTGAATGAGTTTCGAAGGTCCGTATTGAGATTGCTTATATCTGATGTATCTGGTTTAAAAGTGTACCTATCTCCTTCTCCGTGTTTGCAGGAGGATCTCTGCATTCGTGGAGGTGTAGTTGACCTCTCCTCCGTGTTTGCAAAGTAGTAGCTGGTGACCCTCTATTCCTTCTCCGTATTCGTGGGTTAAACCACCACATTCGTGGAGGTATACTGCCCTTCCACTCTGTGTTCGCAGAACATTTTATGCTTGAAACATTATTTAATCCATAAAACCATCATTTTCAATGATTTTTCAATATTTTAATCTTGGGGAGGCGATTTTTGACAAGTTCTTTTGTGGAATCCTTTTGGGTAAGTGTTTCTATCATCATTTTGATTGATTTCCATGACTTTTATCTTGATTTTGTCTTGAATTTCATAATTATAAATGTCAAGAATTGGAGATTTTTAGTTTATGATTTGGAAACTTTAATTAATGATTTTTCCTTCGATTTGAACTTGATTTTAGTGAAATTTTCACCCATGAACTCCTTTTCTCATATAGATTCATAATTTCAAATCAGTTTTCAGATTTGAGAACTTTAAACTTTAGCCCTAATTTTGATCGGTTTGCCCCTAAGCCTAATTTGTGCCAATATGGATATCAAAATTAATAACTTGATACATAATATCTATTTTTTTTTATAGTGATTGGTTGATTCGGTAATCCTTTGGAATTGAGTTGATTGAAAGCTTTTTCGAGTATAATTTTAGCATTGAGGTAGGTTGGACTAACCTTTTTGGGACTAGATTTGAGCTATTGGATATGTTTGTGTGATGATTGTAAGATTTAGAAGGTTTTTTAAGTAATTGTGCGGATATGATAGAATTTTGGTGAAAAAGCGATACTGGCTATATGGGAATTGGAGTAAATAGTGATTTATTGGTAAGCTAAGATATATTCTTGGGAATTGAGCTATTTTTAGATGTTATGTCAAATTTTAAGTAAATTATGATCCTGTTATTAAATTGAGATGAAATCTTGAGAATTGTGATAATTTTGTCATTATTGTAATGATATGAGACTTGTGTTACCATCAGACAGAGTATGTGATAAATTGATGATGTTTGTGAAACTTACGAGATTATGAGCTTCTTCCGAGACTTGACTAGTCCGATTTCATTGTCATTTTGTTTATTGATGAGAGGTGGGGAAATGAGACATATTGATGACATTCTGGTACTAGCTTATGCATCTGGCATAGTTTTATTGATGTTGTGGCTATTGTACATGATTATTATAATTTGTATTACTACTGTATATATTTGTATTGTGGCATTGGCATGAACACATATCATATTGCATTTGATCTATATCTTGACCATGCTTAGATGGCAAAGCTGAGATATTGATATATTATGGACTTTTATGCACCTTTTGGGACTTGTTAGGTCTAGTGCGATTGATATATTTGGCCATTGAGAGATTGTGGTAATTTAAGACCTTTCGAGTGTTTGAGGAACCAGTTGAGACATTCAAAACATACCCCCTTTTGATTATATGAGAGTTATTTATTAGCTATCATATTAATTTGCTATTACACATATATTGACTAGTAGCATTGGCATGCATTCATGGCAAGTACATATGTGCCAGCCCTTGATTACATTGAGGTGCAAGGTTGAGATGTTGGACCACCTTCAATGAAACCCCTTGACATCTATGAGGTAGCAAGGGAGGGATTGTACTATTTAATCAGCTCTTGACCTAGCTGAGGTGGCAAGGTTGAGATATCAGGACACCCTTTGACCTACTGAGGTGGCAAGATTGAGATATTTTGACATTCCTTGACCATACTGATGTGGTAAGGTTGAGATATTGCGATACTCCTTGATCACGTTGAGGTGACAAGGTTGAGAGGTTTCAATATATGGCCTGGCGAGACCCCCATGTCTTACATTCATATGTTACATGTTTATTGCATCACTAATTATTATTGTTATATTACCTTATTCTTATGTATACTTTGTTGTGCACTAATCCTCTAATGAAGGTGATAGGATTCTTCTTCATTACATACTTGTTCGATTTCTCTTACCTAGTCGGTTGAACCTACTGGGTACATTTTGGTGTACTCACCCCTTACTTTGATTCCTCCTTGCAGATTGAGCACAGGGACTTATATAGGGTAGTTGATTCATTCTAGCAGAGTTATTCTACATTTATGAGGATCTTAGAGGTGAGGCTCAAACTTTGAGTCACCGTGGGTCTGTTGAGATTTCCTTTTATTCTTTTCTATTCCATACATTGTTGTAGATATTATATTATCAGACAACATTATATTTTTCATTTGAGATAACTGTATTTGTTCATTCGCACTATGCTCTTGTACTCAGGACTCTGAGCTTTGGGATTTCGTGTTACATTTGTGGATGCTTTTGTTTTACATCATCTTCTTTAGTTATGATTAGATTTTGGATCTTGACAAGTTTGGTATCAGAGCTTTAGGTTCGTTGAGCTCATGAGTCAAGAGAAAGGTATCTACTAAAATCTCACGGATTCGTATATTGACTTCCATACCCATCTTCGGGAAACTACGGGGCACCTGATAGGAAAAATCTTAGTTTTGATTTTATTTGTGCATTTCTTCATATCAACCAGTTTGAAGGTATCTAATCTACTCCTTCTGCACAGATATCGATCACCCAATCTAACGGGCAGTGGGAGAGTTTGAGTTAGCTGATATGGCTCCCACTTGTGCTTGAGGTAGGACTCGTGATAGGGTCAGGGGCAGAGGACATGCTAGAGAGCCAGGGGAAGCTCCGCTCAGAGGATAGACTAGATTGGCTTCTCCATAATCAAAGTTTAAGACAGAGAGGCCTACATACTATGTCTCACCATCTCCATCCCCTGAAGATACACCCTTAGTTTAGGAGTTACTTTTGCGGATATTGTCTAGATTGGAGGGAGCTCCTCGGCTCTAGTCACTTTTGATGCACCGGCCCCACACCATTAGCTGGCCTTTCTACAACTCCAGCTGATTCGGCTATGATTCATACGGGTCCTTCCTCTGTAGCACATCATGCCATGACTTCTATGATTCAGTCTCAAGCCTCTCATCCAAGTTTTGGTTCATAGCTTTAGCGATTGCCTATTGCTCCATCAATTGCACTACCCAAGTTTCTGGTGCCACCATCCACTACTAGTCGTGCCATATCCATAGTTAAGCAGAAGAGTTTTGAGCAGTTTGTACGATTAGCTCCCCTGAGGTTTGATGGTACACCTGTTGATAGAGCTTATAATTTCTTATCAGAGTGTTAAGACTGGTTGTGTAATTTGGCCATCCTTAAGTCGCATGGAGTTTTCTATACCTCTTACCAGTTCAATGGATTAGCTAAGGATTGGTGGAGTTTATTTTTGTCTTGTAGACTAGTGGGATCTCTATTTATGACCTGGGAGTAATTCACAGAGGTATTCCTATAGAAGTTCATTGATGACGCCCAAACTACACCTCCTTTTGAAGGTACAAGCAACTATTGTCAAAATATATAACCTAACAAAAGGTTAAGGTCGAAACCACGGGGAATATGGTCTAGACCTGGAGTAATTACGAGCAATTCGAACAAACCAACCTACCTATCTCCTAAAAGAAGGGATTGTGTAATTGCAGTAAGTAAACCTAAAATAGAAGCAAGTGTTATGATATCAGTGAGAGAACTAACTAAGGTATCGTGTTCCCTATGATTTCCTAACTTAGTATCACCAGATAATTGTAATCTCTTCTAGTGTGTAGCATGCAGAACTGGTAAATTAAGTTTACTAAACCTTTTGATCTAGGCTAGAGGTAGAGATAAATTTCATTACGTGATTTGATCCATCCCCGCAGTGTGACATTACTAACCCTTACCTTTTGTTCCAGTACAACCACCCCTTAATCCAGTTAGGTTGATTAGTCAATAGAGATCATATGGAATCCTGTTGATTTATCTCTTTTCCTATTCATCACTACCATGATCGAATCATTAAAAATTAGGAGAGTTCTAATGCTAGCCACTATCAAAAGCATTCATAATGAAGAGAATTAATTAATATATGCATGCACACTTTCCAAGAATTATGGATTATCCGATTTTACCTTGTTAGTTCTTCATGGTTCCTACTGCCGTAGTTGTGGATTTAGTTATGCATAATCACTATAGATGAAAGAATTATTTAATGGAATAATATAATTAAACACTTACAATGATGAATTTGAGAACAAGGAATCCAAAGTTCTCCCCAAGAAATCACAATGTAATAATCTTAATGTAAAAATCACAAAATATGAGTTCTCCAAGTGTTTCTGTCCTCTCTCATGTGTCTCTTCACTAAAAAGACCTAAAAAAACCCTTTTATAATAAGTAAAATACAATTTCAAAATGAAATAGGAAAACTTGATTCGACAACTTCTACGGACGGGGTTATGGATCATATAAGAAACCACGACCCATACCTTGGCTTGGTACTCTGCAATTTCCAAAGTCATACTTCAACTTCATGAGACCTTCTTACGGGCCGTCTTCTGAGTTACGACATGTAGAGGGTTTTTTCTACTAACTTCCCTAAAACACTTCAAACTCTGATCTTCCAGGCACGACCTTATAATGACTCGTGAATAAATCTATGGCTCGTCTGATAGTTTGTGGATACAACATCTGGAACTTGACCCTTCACTAGATCTAACTCACTAACCTAACCTATGGCACGTGGATTGAACCATTACCTATAGAATTGTCCGTAAAATCCTAAAAACTTCAATTCTATAAAACTTTACCCAAAATCACATCGAATCTTATATTCATGCAAAATAAACATAAAACACATCAAACTCACTAACATCTCTTTTGTGAACGCACAAAACTCCAAGTTTTAAGTATCAAAAGTGCTGTATTTTAGCAACATATCATTCGTTCCATACAACCTTCGAGACAGCTGCCGAGATGAGTTTGACAGAATTCGAGATGGTTCTATATCGGGATCATACTACGAGGACCGATTTCATACATTGTCCAGATATGGTCTGTCTAGTATTAGTGATGGTCACACTCCAATAAGAAAGCAGTTTCTATCAGTAATTAACCTAACCGAGGTTAGGGGCGAATCAATATACAGGGCTTGACTATAATATTTCACTACTAATCAATCCTAGTATCTATAACTACAATCTCTAGATGAGTGGTTTGTTGTGATTCAAGGACAACATAAAATAAACACTAATTAAAATTTGGGAAAACACTCGATTTTGGGGACAGCTTGGGAATTTTGTTTCCCATGGCTCGTTGAATCAATTACCTTAGATAACATAACTATGATTGGTGAATCGCATGCAGGATGGTAACTTAGGTTCTTCTATCCCTCTTGTGAAGGTGAAGGTCGAATTTCACCATGGCGCTTGGTTGGCCACCAAGGTGTGCCAACTAACCATTACCTATTGTCCCTGTCAACCTCCCCTTGGTTAGGATTGGTTGATTATATGGGAAAACATCAACCAAATCCTGTTATCTACTTCCCTTTTCCTCTTCGTCACTACCTTTGTCGGGATCGTGATAGTAGGCAGGGTTTGGTGTTGGCAACCACCAAACAACATTAGTCATGAAGGGAAATAAACAATACATGCAAAACCCCAATCATAGACATACACAAAACCTAGGTCATCTCAAGTCAACTACCCATGGATCCCACAACCCCAAGTTGTGTTGAGCTACTCATGGCTAAGATTAAACACAAAAAATGCACATAATAGATATAGTTGAGAGTTTCACCAATAACAATGAAGGAGATAGGCACCACAAGTTGCAAAATCTCAAACTTGATTGATCCACAATGAGTATAAAGCAAGATTTGCAATCCCCAAAATGGGTTTCCCAAAGATAACAATAATCTACCCTAAAAACCTAAGAAAAGCTTCAAAAGTAGTGGAGAAATGTCTACTATTTGAAAACTCTCTAAAAAACCTAACTTAAACTATTTATAGTATTTACAAAACAACCCTAGGAATTATGCAGAAAAAACAGCTGCCATCTAAAAAATTTTGTAGTTACAAGTTGTAGGTTGGCGTACAAGTCGTAGTCAAGGTCTTGTATCATGTTCTTGGCATCTTGGACTGAACTGGTGTGACCCATAGTTACGACTCGTTACTCGAGCTACGGCTCATATATTGGTCTCGTAGTCTTGATCTTCAGTTTTTGGTCTAACATTTTGGCTCTCTGATTCTTACTACGAGTCCACCTACATGAGTTGTAGTGTGTCTTATGACTCATAAGCTAGGCTCATAGGGGTGACCTTCATGTTGCAGAATTCTGATTTTTGGTCTCTGATTCCTGCTACGACACAACCTATGACTCATCGCGTGAGCTACGACTCGTAGGAGGGCTTATATGGCCTATGCTTCAGAAAAATCTGCAACTTTTCTTCAAAATCATGCCAACCTAACTTTTCTGCAAGATTAACACAAAAACACTAAAAATTAACTTTAAGAACTCACAAAATTCCTTGTTGTAGGCACCAAATGTGTTGTAATTTGATAGCACATCAACACCCTCAACTTAAAATTGTTTCTTGTCCTCAAACAATGACTCAATCTATATAGACAAAGAGAAATACATAGCAGTTATATGAATGGCATATACAACAACTCATTTGGTTCAAGTAACCAACTACTACTTTAAAAACAGGGTTGCCAAGTTATTAAGCAAGCAAGAATATCATGAGAGACTTGATAATCCAACTTTGACATGTTAAGAAGTATCAACCATCCATAATCACTGATATAGTCATATGCTACTCAACTAGTGCCAATGCCCTCACTCGAAAGAAGTCCCTCACACTCACTCAAAAGCATTTAGAATTCAGGGACTGAGGAAGAATTCTCACTCTCACTATTGAAATTCACTGCATGATGACTAACACCATAAACTTGCCTCTTACTCATCTTCTGGCTTAGTGATAGAGTGGAGTTGGATCACTTTAGGACTTAAAGGCTTGTAACATAGGCTCATGGTGCTTTGGTGCTGCATTTTGGGCAAGTAGTGACTAAAAGCTATCCTTGAATCATGTTTTCCAACACTTTTGCTTTCATAATCCACCCCTTTTTTCATCAATCCCTCCTTTTTCACTTGCTTTGAACTTTTCTTGAGTGCTTTCTTTCTCTTTTTCAGCTGTGCCTTGATTTAAAACTCATTTTTGCTACTTTTTCTCAATTAAAGCACTTTTCTTCTTTTCCTTCACTCGGTTCATGCTTTTTCATTTCTTTCTTGATTTACCAACTAACCACCTTATTAGTTTTACTTTACCACAATAAGGGTCACTCTCAACTTAGGCTTTTAGCCTCATGTGACGTACACAATATTTATGCCTCAAACCAATGCTACCAACTGCAGCCACCCTCAACTTAGGCCTTTGGCCTCAATGAAGGTTCATATGTTTAAGGATAGACCAGGCCCAATATCAAGGTATTTCATCTGACAAGGTTAAGCTAGCAAGGTATCAAGAAAGAATGAGTATATGATAAGCTCAAAAATTTGGAAAAATGGATTCTCTCACTTAACCGGTGGGTTATTTTAGGCTAAAAGTGGTTTGACTCAAAGAACAAAGGCTTTAGATCCTTTCCATATCCACCACATCACCAAACCAACTTTTAGAGTAACAAGGCAAGTTCTGGGTCCATACAAGATGCATGAATGTAGCAAAATAAGCTTACATCACACATGGCAATTGCATCCACAATCAAGTATAGACTCACAGGTCATGTTTTCAGTCTCAGCTTACCTTAACAATATTAGAACAAACATTGCCAGATACTCAAAAATATATGAATGCATCAATACTCACAACCTCAAAAATTTTGAGGGTACCAAATTTTGCTTCAAAAGTTTAAAGAAAATCTAAGAACTATATATATGCAAAATGATAACATTACTATGCATTTACAATTTGTCTATACTTCCTAAAATATGCCGATTCAACAGCAAATTAAACACCCACAAGGAAAAAGAAAAACAGTAAGAAAATCTTGAGAAAAAAATAGGGGAAATTATGGACTTGAGATTACTCAGACTTTACCTTAATCCATAACTTCCATCACCCTACCAAAAGATGATACATTATCCTCAAAGTAAAAATATAAAAAAAAGACAAACATACGAAAACATAACACAGATATATCTACATTCAAAACTAAAAATGAAGAAATATAACATCCAAAATCAAAATAAAAACATTATCCAACAAGAACATCCACAAAAACCAAAATAAAAAACAATATAGTCTAACAAAAGGACAGAGTATCCATAACATCAAGTAAGAGTTGGGATCAAAAGTGGTCAAATATGGTGCTCTCCTTCTATGGGAATCCTGAGTCTGGATCTCCTTCTCTGCTGAAGTACCCACTCTAGGTGGGGTGTGCTGTGCTCTCTTACGCTGAATAGCCACCAGAAAAAGTGACTCCTGCACCACCTTCTCAGGTATAGGCTCTTCCTTCTCAGGTCTCGGCCTCTTCGGGTTCGGGTCTGGATCAACATACTAAAGGGGCCTCTTCATGCGGGTGTCTAGATGGTCGGTGAGCCAATCAAATGCCTCATCACCTACTGCTGCAACCTCTGGGGCTGGAACAGGGGCTGCCAACAGCTGCAACAAGTCGTCTTTGAACCTAGCCAACTCATCAGTCATCACACTTGCGTCGGCAGGCCTAGTACCCTCGAGCCTCTTCTGGACTCTAGCCTTAAATGGATCGACCCGTGCATCAACCTCTTCGACTCTATCATCAACTAAATCTTAGGAAAATGCCTGCATCCTTTCCTCGGCATCCCAAACCATTCGATCGATCAACGGTTGGACCCGTACTGATAACTCTCGCGGCCTGCCCTCTGCTACACCCACCCTGTGCAATAAATCCAGAAAAATAATAGTAGAGAAAAGAGGTTCAACCTGAAATGTAGCTGCTTCTTGTGTTGGAGTGTTGGTGGATGGTGTAGACTCGATCTCGACTATCGGTGTAGGCTCTGTAGTAGCCGAAGTAGTACCCATAGGAGCTGGAGGTGAACCTGGAACCTATGGATCGACCAGAAATGGCTCTGGGATAGGAGGTATGGTAGTTCTATGTAGGCTATTGGGTTTTTGTCAGCCTTGATTAGGCTAGGATACTTTTTACGCAAAGCCTCGACATAAGGGTCCAATTGAACTGCCTCCTTGCATAGTCTATGAATCAAAATGGGGAATGGCAATGTCTGATAAGTGCATACTTCTAACTCATGAATCTGTTCTGCAAAAACTCGATCCCTATCGATTTGATACCCTGCCAAGATGCTTGCCAACAACACGATCCTCTCTAATGTGATCAAATTATCCATAAATGTGGGCCTGATGCGCATCTGGATAATAGATTGCCAGAACTTTGCCCTAAATGAGAGATGGGCCTTCAGAATATGCTTGGCATGGTTTGTAACCCATATCGGCTCGACCCCTTCCTCGTAACTTGGCCTGCTATCCACCTTAATAATTCTGTTTTCAGCCCAACATCATTCTGATTAATTGCTTTCCTCAGGTCTGCCATCCTATGGTCATATTCTGCTGTAGATTGTGGAGCTCTATGATTCAGCCCGAATAGTGCCCTTCAAATAGTCTCTGCTAAGATGTCGACTATCTCTCCCCTAACCATGACTTCACTCAACTGTGGTGCATGAATGGGCTTCGTGAGCCTCGGAAGGTTGCTATGTACAATAGCATAATACAAAGCATAGAATTCCTGGACCAAGTAAGGAGCGTACTTCCCTAGCATTTGTGATAACCATCCTAATCCATGGCAGTCAATGTCAGCTTCTAATCTAGCACGCCTTTTAACCTTGAGTCTTTCAACCTTGCCTCCTCGCGGAATCTTGGCACTGGCCTCCCTTGACCCTTAAGTTCCAGTCTCTTATCATAGATTTCTTTCATGCCCGGAACACATCACCTTATGTTTTGAGGGTTGGTGGAGGTAACAACGTATGCTGAATCGTCAGGCTATGGAGGAATAGTCTTTTCTGAATGAGCCTGAGACAACTCAAAGGAATTCGTATTAGAGGTGGATCCATCATCATCAGACTTAGTTTCTTCACCCTCCTCGTCAGCCTGGGAGGGGATGTCCACTTCCGTCGATACTCTGGTTGATTGTTCTCGTGCTAAGGGCATGTTAGCCGCTAGGTTAGGCTGCACGTGCATCTCCTCAGTTTATTGCTCCTCCTCGGAGAATTCATCTCTTAGGCAATGACCTAAAGCAAAAGCAGCACTCCATCATCCTCTTGAAGATATTTTCTCTGCAAGCATATTAAAACATGAGTGCCAAGATGTTGTATTCCAACTAACAAGTATCAAATGAAACAACTACACAAGAACATTACAACTACTAAACTAAAAATAACCTGAACCAGGGGCAATACAAGGTACAGATACATCTCGTATAGTAATCTACGAGTCATACTTTAGCATCGTAGACCTAACCCATAAAATAAAACGCATTCTGGAATAAGCTACGAGGCATAGATATGACTCGTAGGGTCGCTTACGAGTCATAGTCTCAGCTCGTAGCTCATTTTAGAGTCAGATAGAGAATTCAGATTAGGGCCATGAGGTCATGATTATGGCTCCTAACAGGTGCTACAAGTCATAGTTGTTTCTCACATGGAAAATGATATGGCACCCTAAATGACTGTTGCCTTCTACGAGGGGTCACCACGACTCATAGTGCAAACAACGACTCATAGTGAGTCTTCATAGCAGAAAATAGAAACCATCTCAGATGTCTACAACTTTTCTATTAAGACCAACAACAACTCAAGCAAGTATAGAAGTTTACAACACAAAGGCATGGATGACAACACGACAAATCTAAACCTTCTTCATCACCAGCCATAACAAAACAAAATAATAATCAACCCTTAACAGTTCTTAATTCTTTTAGAGGTATCGACATTATCACATATTTGAAAGTAAAATGGCAACACCCCTCAATCCAGCATTTCAGTCCCACATGATATTCATATGATTATAACTAATAAAGTATGCAACAAAGCACAAGATCATTCACCAAGTAAGGATAGACCCCAGAAGCTTTTACAAGGAAGCAAGCACTTTCGTATCACTTTCTTCTTACTATCACAATTATTTTCACAAGACTATACTTCTAAGACATTCATCCATGCATCCATTAGACAAGAGCTTATTCAAAGATAAACAAATTTTAATGACGAAAACTTACCAGATGAATGAATGAATGATAAGAAGAAGAAAAAGTCAATAGAGTTCTTGGTGCACACTTCAATTTTGGAGGGATTTTAGTCGATGAAAATGTAAAGGTGTATGAAATAATGATAGGGAATGATGGGGGAAGTTAAAAACTAAAAGAGGGCACTTCAAGAAGGGGCACGAAGAGCCGAGAGATGCAAATCTCTTTAGATTAAAAATAGTTCATCCTTTAAAATTCTGTAAATTGGTCTTACGAGGCCCCGACTATGAGTCGTATGACAACTTATGACTCATGGGTCCCAGTCTCATAGTAGACCCAACACTCAGAAAAATTTTAATTTCATACCTGAGCACTACGAACCACACTTACGACTCGTAGGAGATCCTACGAATTGTAAGGTTGGTTTATAGTATGGTGTCACCTTCTGATACTTACTGTTTCTCTTTACGAGGCATGACTATGAGTCTTAACCTTCACTACAACTCGTAGGCCTACTCGTAGAAGCCACCTCAAGGCATGATTTATCAATTCTTCAGCTCTTGATTTGTTCCTACAACCTATCACTTAAAATACACCAAAATACCAATTGATGAAACTGGTTCAAAGTCTCAACAATTTCAATACACTATTAACTTACTAATCAACAATTGAAATACTATAAAATGCCTTAAAATAACATAACACACAAAAGGTACTTGGGTTGCCTCCCGTGAAGTGCCTTGTTTATGTCGTGGCTTAACTCAATCATTCATGAGTACTCAGACTTCTTTATGGGATCTATCACTACTTTTTATACTTTTCCTTTGTTCATCTTGCAGTGCATCTAATTGCTCATTCCTATCACCCAGACTTTGCATCGATATAGTTTGTTGTTCCACTTTGTAATTACATTTGAAGATGTCAAACTTTATCTCCCTGACGATGTCATCTTGCTCATTCACCTTGGTCAGAACTTGTTCAAGAATATGCTCAATCTAGGTCAATTTATAGTGATAAAATGCTGATGGGGTAGCCTTGTCCAATGTGCCGCATTTTCATTTTTGATTTACTAGAGGCTCCCGTAGGTGCACTAGTGGTTGGTCTTGATTGCCCTTGAAGGGGTTGGTAGACTTGGGCAATTGCAGATAGCTTATCTATAATCTCAGTTATCTTATTAAATGGTCGCCTTACGAACTCCCAACAATCTCCTCCGAATAATGCGTCAACCTGCCCTTGTAGTTCAGAAGTTAGTAATCAATAGAAGCTAGTTGCTAATTCATTATCAGTTAAACCATGATTTTGATTTACTGCCAAAAACTGCTTATATCTCTCCCAATCCACTACCAAAGGTTCTCATGGAACACTTTTGAAGTTACAGATGTTGTTCCATAGCTTTTTCTTGTCGGACTCCTTATGAAAGTTTCTGAGGAAGACTCTCCGTAACTCCACCCAATTTGAGCAAACATCAGGTGGGAGGATTGACCACAATTCTACAGCTTCATTCTAGAGAGTCATGGTGAAAACTTGAAGAGCCATAGCCTCTTAACTAGGATGTCTTGTCCCAAGGACCTTCCTCAGCATTTGATTGAAATTTTGTAGATGAATTCGGGGATCCTCGGACCCTTACCCATGAAATAGGGCATGACACTATAAAGCTTCCAACAAATCGGTTGCAATGTAAAGCTTCTGCTCAGCCATAGTGTCAGCCAACCCATACCTAGAATAACTAACAAAAACAAATAGAAAAAGTAAAATATAAGAGACTCTAGAATTTAACAATAGAATTAACTAATAGTGAATTCAAGTCAAAACCTAGTCGTATTCCCCGGCAATGGCACCATAATTTTAGTTGATGGTCACGCTCCAATAAGAAATCGGTGGCTATCTGTAATTAACGTAACCGAGATTATGGTCGAATCCACAGGGAATACAGGATTTGACTATAAGATTTCACTACAAATCATTCCTAGTATCTATAACTATAATATCTAGATGGAGGGTTTGTTGTGATTAAAGGACATCATAAAATAAACATTAATTAAAATTTGGGAAAACACTCGATTTTAGGGACAACTTGGGAATTGTCTTTCCCATGGCTCATTGGTTCAATTACCCTAGATAACATAACTATGATTGGTGAATCGCATGCAGGACGATAACTTAGGTTCTTCCAACCCTTTTGTGAAGATGAAGGTCAAATATCTCCATGGCGCTTGGTCGGCCACCATGGCATGCCAACTAACCATTACTTATTGTCCCTGTCAACCTCCCCTTTGTTAGGTTTGGTTGATTAGGCAGGAAAACATCAACTGGATTATGTCATCTACTTCCCTTTTCCTATTCGTCACTACCTTGGTCGGGATCGTGATAGTAGGCAAGATTTGGTATTGGCCACCACCAAACAACATTAGTCATGAAGGGAAATAAACAATAAATGCGAAACCCCAATCATAGATATGCACAAAACCTAGGTTATTTCAAGTCAACTACCCATGGTTCCCACAACCCCAAGTTGTAGGTGTTTAGCTACTCATGACTAAGATAAAACATATAAAAATGCACATAATAGACATATTTGAGAGTTTCACCAATAACAATGAAGGAGATAGGCACCACAAGTTGCAAAACCACAAGCTTGATTGATCCACAATGAGTACAAATCAAGATTTGCAATCCCCAAAATGGGCTTACCAAAGAGAACACTAATCTACTCTAAAAACCTAAGAAAAGCTTCAAAAGTAATGGAGAAATGTCTACTGTTTGAAAACTCTCTCAAAAACCTAACTTAAACTATTTATAGTATTTATAAAACAACCCTAGGAATTATGCAGAAAAGACAGCTGGTATCTAATAATTTTCATAGTTATGACTCGTAGGTTGGCCTACGAGTCATAGTCGGGGTCTAGTATCAAGTTTTTGGCATCTTGGATTGAACTGGTATGACCCAAAGGTACGATTGGTTACTCGAGCTATGACTCGTATGTCGGTCTTGTAGTCTTGGTCTTCAGTTTTTGGTCCAACATTTTGACTCTTTGATTCTTGCTATGCGTCCACCTACACAAGTCGTAGTGTGTCTTATGACTCGTAGGCTGGCTCGTAGGGATGACCTTCACTTTGTAGAATTCTGATTTTCGATCTCTGATTCTTGTTATGACATGACCTATGACTCATAGCGTGAGCTACGACTCGTAGGAGGGATTGTATGGCCTATGCTTCAGCAAAATCTGCAACTTTTCTTCAAAATCATGCCAACCTAACTATTCTGCAAGATTAACACAAAAACACATCAACACACGCTTTAAGAACTCACAAAATCCCTTGTTTTAGGCACCAAGTGTGTTGTAATTTGACAACACATCAAGTATCCCTACAGGGTTCGAGAGGATTTAGCAATTTGCCAAATTTTTGGAGAGATATCTTCAGGAGGCCATGGTTGATCATGCCTAAACTATACCTAAGTGGTAGCTATTCAAATGTAGAACCTAACAATGGTTAGGGTTGATCCCACGAGAAATAAGGTCTATACTTGGAATAATTAAAAGCAATTGGAATGAATTAATCAACTTATTTCCCAAAGAGGGTTTTTTTTGATAAAAATCAATATATTAAACCTAAACTACTGTCAAATGGTCAAGTGGAAGTGTTGTGAAATCAGTGAAATAAGTAACTAGGGTATTGTGTTCCCCATGAATTCCTAACTTAGTGTATCCAGATAATCGTAACCTTTTCTAGTTTTTAGCATGCATAATTGGTAAGTTATGTTCACCTAGTCCTTTGATCCAAGCACTAGGAAAATTTCACCATGTGTTTGATCCAATCCAAAGGCGTCACATTACTAACTCTTACCTTGTCCTAGTACAACCATTCCTTGATTCGTTCAGGCTGATTAGACAAGTGCAATACATAGAATCTTATTATTTTATCCCCTTTTCCATTCATTACCCCTTGATCCAGTAAGTAAAAATTAAGAAAGTTCGAACATTTGCAATCATTAAAAAATATTCATAACAAAGGGATAAATGATACATGCATGCAAGCTTTCAAAGGATTACGAACTATCTGGTTTTTACTTTGTTAATTCTTCATGATTCTAACAACCCTAGTTGCGGATTTAGGTACTCATTGTAGATGAAATAATCATGTTATGGATTTGCACAATTAAACACTTACAATGATGAATTGATGAACACGAAATCTAGATTCTTCACAAAAATCACAAGATTATAATGTGAAGATAATGTCAAAAGTAGTTCACAAGAAATTTCCAAGAGCAAAGTAGTAATCTCAAGTATCAAGTTCTAGAGATTTTAACGGCTCTCTCTATCTAAAAACCCTAAAAACCTATTTCTTAATCCTAAACAAAATAGGAAAACTAGAATTGGGAACTTTGACAACATAGTTATGGGTCATAGATGGAAGCACGACCCATAACTGCGCTTTGTATACTACTTTCTTCAGAATCTACCTTTAAGATATGAACCCTTCCTATGGATCATCTTCTAACTTATTGCCCGTGAGAGGTTTAGTTAGGTATATCTTCAACAATTCTTCAAAATCTCAAATCCTTAAGGCACGAACTGGTGTACGAGATGTCAAGTATTCTACGGCCCGTCCATGTATCTTCAACTTCTGAAAATTATCCTTTTACTAGATCTAACCTACAAAACCCATCTACAACTTGTTGAATGAACCATGACCCGTAAAAGGCCTTGTGAAACCTCAAAAATCTTACAATCAACACAACTTATCCCAAAAACATCTTGACTCCTGAAATCCTACAAAATCAACACAAAAAACACAGCAAACCTACTTACATCACTTTGAGAACGCACAAAATTCTAAGTTTAAAGCATCAAAAGTACCATATTTTGGTAGCACATCATTGACCTCAACTTAAAATTGTTGCTTGTCCTCAAGAGATGAACTCAATCTACAGAAGTAATATAGCAGCACAGAGACCTTAATCTCATGGCATACATCATCTCTCAATCAATCGCAGATACTCAGTCAAACTCATAAGTGCATAGACAAGGCAGTTATCAAACAAACTCATATGGAACAATGACTAACAGTGAAACTATGACAAGCAAGGGACATAGATAAGCAACAATCACCGAGATAGCCTAAAGTCAATAATGTAATTCAAGTATCCTCACAAAAAGAAGTCTCATATCTCACTCAAAATGGTATGTTTAAATTCAATACTCAAGATTGGCAGAAACACTTACGCTCACAATAGATATTCAAACACTGTGTAAAATAACATTAGCTACTCCCTATGCTCACTACCATGACATTCGACTAGTTGAGTTAGGAGCACTCTAGGACTTCCTTAGCTTGTAACGTAGCCTCGGGGGCTTTGGTATGATAGTTTTGGAATATAGTGACTAATCGCCCTCCTTGACTCTGTGCTACTTTACATTGTTGCTCTCCCAACACTGATATTTTTAACTCGCTGCTCCCCTTTTCCTATTTCAAACACTTTCGAGTGCCTTATTCTAATATTTTGGCTCATTGCCTTTTATTTTTCTGAATTCTTTCACTTTTTAGATGACATGTTTGACATCTTAATTTTCTCGTACCCTCTTCATATTTTCCCCTTTTTCATTGCAGTACTATGCTTCCTTCTATGTTTGATGTGATTTCTTTGCAATAACCATCCTCAACTTATGCTTTTGGCCTGAGTTAAGGTGTACAATTATGAACTAGGGCCACTTTTGGTAGCCATGCTCAACTTAAGCTTTTAGCCTGAGTCGAGGTGCACAATATTCAAGGAGGGACCAGGGTTGTTTTCAAGGTTACACAGTAAAAAGCGTTTGATTACACAAGTATTTCCAAGAAAAGGGTACATGTAAGGCTCAAACATTAGGACCAAGTGATACATAAGGCATTTGGTTGGTTATTTTTACTAAGTGGACTAATATGAACAACGACCAATAATAGTTTCCTAACCAACTAGCCTATAGTCTCAATCAGAGCAAGATGGCAAGTTCTGAACTGAAACAGAGTATATGAATCATGCAAAAATGCCCTCATGCACTTGAACTGGATACACTGTCAACACAGAGTTTTAGCTCATGCTTTTTATCACAATTAAGTCCTTACTTGTCAAAACAAACACTATCAATCACTGACTCAACATGGTTGTCATCACAACTTCCTAACAACACATCGTCAATCACAAAAATAGGTGGGTATCATTTTTCAACAAAACTAACATATGCTCTCTATATTAGTAGACTATGTTGCTTGTACTACGTGCACATCCTAAACATGTCAGTTCGATATAGAATAAATATCCTTAGGGAAAGAACACATGCATACCTCGCATACTCAAAAATCAGGACATATATAGGCCTTGGTTACTTAGACTTCGCCGAAGCCTATAAATATCCACACCCCATCAAAAAATATTTGCATTTTCCTTGATGCAATAAAATAAACCAAAAGCTAATCATAGGGATAAAAAAGGACATACCTGGGTACCTAAGAGCCAATCTCTGTTTGTGCATCACCACTCTTAACCTGCTAGGTGTTCTCCTTAGTTGTGGAGGCCTGTCCAAAGGGTCTAGTACCCCTTACTAACTTTTGCTCATGTGCACGCCTAACTATCTCATCCTCAATTGAGGCTTGACTAGCAGCCTCAAATTGCTCACTTTTCACCCTTGCAGTATCTCGTATGATAACCTTAGGATCATTATCAACACAAGGCTCTTCTCAAAAGCGTGAGATGGTAGCTTATTAGCGAATAACAACCTTTGTATCAACATCGAGCATTAGAATCACTAGAGGTACTGAAGATGCTGCCCTCATATTTGTGTGAAGCTACTGGATCTACACTCGAATGGCTGTTATGTTAGGAGTCTGAGCTGAACTGAGGCGGTCCTCTACTTGCCTGTCAAATGCATCTACTTGGCATGAAATAATGCAAGTCTCTACTAAATAGTAGTCGTGAAGTACGCTTGTATCTGCTCCTCAAACTCTATAATGGCCTTGGAAACTTAAGGCTAGATTTGCTACAACAACTAAGCCAACTGGGACTCAATACAAACATATTCTACACCATAGTCTGAATGGACTCCACAGACACGTATACTGATATCTCCCAAGTTGCACCTCTTTTTTAATGCTAATGCGGTTGTTTTCAAGATATAATACCTAACCAAGGTTAGGGTTGAACCCAAGGAAATATGGTAGACTTAGAAGAATTCAATTCTGCAATTTGGGTTTATTAACCAACTTATCTCCCCAAAGGGGGGTTTGATAATAACTAATGAAAGTAATGTTAAACTAAAGCAAGTGTTTAAACCAATATAGAGAGAAACTAGGGTATTGTGTTGCCCATGATTTCCTAACTTAGTATCACTAGATAACCGAATTCGTTTCTAGTGTGTAGCATGCAAAATGGTAAGTTAAGTTCACCAAACCCTTTGGCCTAGGTGGGAGGTATATTTCACTACATGACTTGGTCCATCCCTATAGTGTGGTAGCACTAACCCTTACCTGCCGTCCCAGTACAACTTCCCCTTGGCCCAGTTCGGTTTCTTAGATGAGAAACATTGATTGAATCCTGTTATTTAATTTATTTTCCTATTCATTACTACATACCCTAGTCCAGTTAGTAACACTATACTGGTTTTAATGTTGGCCACCATTATAAAGCATTCAAAACAAAGATAATTAATTAATACATGTATGCACACTTTTCAAGAATTATGAATTATTTAGTTTTACTTTGATATTTCTTCATGGTTCCCACAACCCTAGTTATGGATTTAGCTACTCATGATTTGTGTAAATTCAAGACTTATGAATTTGAATAACATAATATAGCACTTACTCAATTGAATTAAGCATAAGAAAATCCAAAGCTTCAATGAGAATCACAACTTTGTAATTATAAGATGAAATTAAAGTTTACTAGTGTTTCTCAAACTATCCAATGTTTTTCTCTACTGTCTCTTGCTGCCCTCTCGCTAACTCACTGACTCTCCCAAGAAAAATAACCTAAAAACCTATTTATAATGCTTAAAATACAAATCCAAAACAATATAGGAAAATTGGGTCGGCATGCTCCATGAGGTGCTCTAAGGCTCGCATAGTGATTAACGGCTCATAGTTGGGCTTTTGTACTTTATTGCTTCAATTCTTGAAATGACTTCTACGACACCCCTCTACAGCCCATAAAAGGTTCTACAGCTAGTATGGGGTTTTGTCTGATGAAATTTCTTCAAGTCTTTACTTTCTGATCCTCAGGGTACGAAACTTGATCTACAACTCATAAAGTGTTCCACAAGTCATCTTCATCTTCATAGACCAACAATAACAACAATAATATACCCAGTAAAATCTCACAAGTGGGGTATGGGGAGGGTAGATTGTACGCAAACCTTACCACAACCATAGAAGTAGAGAGGCTATTTCCTGGGAACCCTCATCTCAAAACCCATAAGTAGAAAGAACTAGATATGACAAAAAAGGAAAGGGAAGGGAACAGAAAGAGCGACTAATAATGAATAACACATGGCAGTATGTAACTAAGATAGACCTAACACATAATACGATAGATAATGCAAACACATGATAAAAAGCATGTCCTCCACCTTACCCTACTATACCCCAAGACCAGGCATCCACCTAACCCTACCATTAGCCTGCTACTCTAATTCGCGACCTCCACTTCTTTCTATCTAAGGTCATGTATTCAGTGAGATCAAGTTCCTTCATATCATGTATAATCACCTCCCCCCAGTATTTCTTCGGTCTACCTCTACCCCTCTGAGTACCTCCCAAAACTAACCTCTCGCACCTCCTAACAGGAGCATCAGTACTCCTTCTCTAGATATGTCCAAACCATTGCAGTCTCGCTTCTCTCATCTTTTGGCCACTGGGGCCGCCTCTAGCTTCTCCCTAATGGTCTCATTCATAACCTTATCACTCCTGGTGTGACTGCATATCCATCTCAGCATCCTCATCTCTACGACATGCATCTTCTGACTGTGTGCCTTTTTAATTGGCCAATACTCCACTCTATACAGCAACAATAGTCTAACCACCACTCAGTAAAACTTACCTTTAAGTTTAGGTGGTATCTTCTTGTCATACAATACTCCATAGGCAAGCCTCCATTTAGTCCATGTTGTCCCAATACAATGTGTGACATCATCATCGATATCGCCACTTCTCTGGATGCTGGACCCAAGATACTTAAAGTTTTCCCTCTTGGGGATAGGTTGAGTGGCCAGCCTCACATCAAAGTTTGCTTCATTCCTTTTAACACTGAATTTGCACTCTAAGTATTCAGTTTTGGTCCTGCTCAATTTGAATCCTTTGGACTCGAAGGCGTGTATCCAGGCCTCCAACCTATCATTAACTTTCGTCCGAGTCTGATCAATCAATACTACGTCATTTGCAAATAGCATACACCATGGTACCTCCTTCTGGATAGATTGCGTCAGCTCATCCATCACCAAGGCAAACAAGAAAGGGCTCAACACAGATCCTTGGTGGAGTCCCTTCTCAACAGGACAATACTCTAAGCCTCCTCCCTCCATTCTTGCCCAAGTTTTGGCTCCATTGTACATGTCCTTAATCGCCCTGATATATGCCACTGGGACACCTTTCATCTCTAGACACCTCTATAAGATATCCTTTGGGACTTTGTCATATGCCTTCTCGAGATCAATGAACACCACATGAAGGTCCTTCTTTCTTTCCCTATATTTCTCTACTAACCTCCGAACAAGATGAATTGCTTCAGTAGTCTATTGCCACGGCATGAATCTAAACTGATTCTCTGAGATAGATACTACTCTTCGCACCCTCATCTCCATTACTATCTCTCGGACCTTCATAGTGTGGCTTAACAACTTGATACCCCTGTAATTCTTATAGTTTTGAATATCTCTCGTATTCTTGTACAATGGAACCATTGTACTCCTCCATTTATCAGGCATCTTGGCATTCTTCATAATATAATTGAACAGTCTAATCAACCACTCAATGCCTTCCTTGACTATGTTCTTCCAAAAGTCTACCAGAATCTCATCGGGCCCAATCGCTCTCCCCCTCTTCATCCTACTAATAGCTCGTCTTACCTCCTCAACTCTTAATTGCCTGCAATATCCAAAATCATGATGGTTTTCGGAGTGAGCTAACTCACCCAACTCCATGTCTCTATCTCCTTTTTCATTTAAGAGTTTATGAAAGTAAGTTTGCCACCATAATTTAATGGAAGTGTCATCCACCAACAGCTTTCCCTCCTCATCCTTGATGAACTTCACTTGGTCCAAGTCGTGAGCTTTCCTTTCTCTTACTTTAGCGAGTCTATACAATATCTTGTCTCCACGTTTATCACACAATTCCTCATAAAGGCGCTCAAACGCTGCTGACTTAGCATTTGTTACCGTCATCTTTGCTTCTGACTTGGCCGTCTTGTAGATTACCTTAAGCTTTTGATTTTCATCTTCATCCCTATGCTCTAACCACTCTGTGTAAAAGACCTTCTTATCTTTCACTTTATCCTGGACTTAATCATTCCACCACCAATCGCCCTGACGTCCACCAAAGATCCCTCTCGAAAACCCTAGTACCTCGGTAGCTATCTTTCTTATGTAACCAACAGTCATGTCCCACATACTATTCACATTACCTTCATCTTCGTAGACCAAACTTTAGAAATCCACCCTTCATTGTAATTGCACACGAAACCTTCTTCACGGCCCGTTGGATACTCTATGGCCTGTAAAGGGTCTTGTGGATCCTCAAAATCACCAACTTCTGCATATTTTTTTCAAACAGTGTGCCAACCCTAAAATCCTGCATAACAAACACAAAAACACATCAAAACTACTAACATAGCATTGAGAACACACAAAATTACATGTTTTAAGGATCAAAAGTGTTGTATTTTGACAGCATATCAACACCCTCAACTAAAATTTGTTGCTTGTCCTCTAGCGACAGACTCAACCTATATAAGTAGCATAATAACACACAGACCTCAATCTAATGGCATACATCTCATCAAACTTATGCACAAACCCCCACACCACTTTTCAAAAGATAATCAAATAGCTATCTAGTTATCCGACATAGATCAATGTATGTGACAATGCAACTATGACAAGCGAGGTACTATCAACAAGTCACAATCACTGATCAATCTAATGTTAACAATGTCATGCAAGTGCCCTCATAGAAAGAAGTCCCATATCTTATTCAAATGATGTTTTCATGTATAATTTTGGGACTTTACAAAATTACTCACTCTCATAAAAAACATTCATCTATCATTCCCAATACCAAATGCTTTCCTCTGTACTCATGACTAAGACCTATGACTACATGGACCAGGATCACTTTAAGACTTTACATGCTTGTAACATAGGCTTCAGTATGATGCTTTGGGAAAGTAGTGACTAAAGTCCCTCCTTGACACTACATGTTTTCTAGGTGTTCTCTTTTTATTTTTCAACTTTTTGCCTTGTTTTATACTTAATTTCTCTTTTTAGCTCATACTAAGGCATTACTCATTTGCTTGCACCCAGTATATATTTTTGATCCTTTTCTTTATATCACTAACTTTTCCCCTCGTTTTGTGTTTCACCCTTACACCACCCACCTTCAACTTAGGCTTTTGTCCTGAGTTGAGGTGCACATTATCCAACCTCGAAACTAGGGCCACTTTTGGTATCCACCCTTAACTTAGGCTTTTTGCCTCAATCAAGGTGCACAATGTTCAAGGAAGGACCAGGGCCAAATTTAGGATTTTAAAACTAATAAGGCTAGGTCACTTAGGATTTTACAAAGAAAAGTTATTGTTAGGCTCAAACATTAGGATCAAGAGATATTTCACACACTTGGTTGGTCATTTTGACTAAGTGGACTGTTATGAGCAACGACCTAAGATCCTTTCCAAACCAACTGACCTAAGTTCAAATCAGAGTAACAGGACAAGTTATGAATTTAAACATAATACATTAATTTAGCAAATTAAGCTCACACTCACATGGCACTGATTACATTACCAACACAGACTCTCATATCATGCTTTTCATCTCAATTTTATCCTTACTTATCAGAATAAGCACTGTCAACACAATTAAACATGCATGGTTGCTACTAGACTAACTAATCAAAAATTTGGTGGGTATCATTTTTCACAAAAAGCACTAGAACACATAAATTCCATAGATATTAGTACTATATGCTACCAATAATACTTAAACATCCTAAATATGTTGGTTCAACAAAAAACAAATATCCATGGGGAAAAAGAACACAGGCAAGAAAACCCCTAGGATTCAAAAATTGTGGAAGTTTTGGACCAAAGCTACTCAGACTTCACTGAGACCCATAACTACCCACACCCATCGAAAAAGAGGTTTATTGTTCTCAATACACACAAAAGTTAAAAATAAAGTACCCGAGGTCAAAAAGTATACCTGGGCACCTAAGCGTCAGTGTGTAGCTGAGTTTGGCCACCCTCAACCTATGTTGTGGCCTCCTCAGTAGTAACACCATGACAGGAGGGGCTAACACCCCTCACTTGCTCGAGCACACGAGCCTGTCATATCTCATCCTCTTGCCTCGACTACCTCAAGACAAGCTCTAGCTGTTTTAGCTCCGTCAATCCTGCATATAATTGCACTGTATCAGGATCATCATCATCAGTGCGAGGTATCTTCTCGAGGGAAAGTTGTGTAGGCTCCTCAAGAGTAAATAAATCTACCACTGGCTTCGGGAGTGAAGTCTCTGGTAGTGTCATCGGTGTTGCCAATATTACTTTATATCAGCCCGGAGTCATTGGATCTCCATCTGTAGGGTTGTTATATCTATAGTTTGAGCTATGTTTAGGCCTGTTGAACTCTTAACTTAAAGGCATCAATGCGTGCAGCCATGGCGAAAAGTTTGTCCTGAATAACAGTGACCACGTATGCGTGTATGTAGTCCTCAAACTCTATAATCGCCTAGCAGACCCAGGGCCTAATTTGCTAGACTAACTGAGTCAACTGAGACTTAGTATGCGACAATCTTTATGCCATGGCCTGAATAGATGTTGCGGACACATAAATCATGCCCGCGGGTGCTGTTTATGACAAAGTGGCCTGTGGTGTAGCAGTTATAGTAGTGGGTACCCCTCCACATCTATCTCGGTCTTTGGGGCCTCTCCTCTATAGTAGCAGCTGTGCTGGTGGTGGTTAGAACCTCAAGCGGTGGCACTAGGGTGAGTATCTCTGGCATGGGGGGTGGCTGGTGCAGTGCTTGTCGGAGAGACAACGGGTTCTCTTTAGCCGTAATTAGGTTGACATCCAAAGTATGTTGGACCTTGATCGATGAGTACAACTAGTATAGACTCTCCACCCTTGACTCTAGATAGAGTTTGTAGATCAAGCATGGAAAGGGGATGGAGGTGGACCTCTTCAGGGCCACCTCGGGGATCTGCTCGGTGATTAATCGGGCCAAATCTATCTCATAGCCAGACAAGATGTTGGCAACTAGAACTGGATATTCTAGTGTTAAATTTTTATCTGCAAGCATTGACCGGATCCATGATTTGACAACCGCCCACCAAAATTTAGCGGGGAAACTAAGAGAAGCCTGAGTGAGTGGCTACCCATGTACGCTCCGGACCCTTCTCAGTTATCAAATTGGCCACCCATCTTATTAAGATAGCTATGCAGTTGTGGTCTCTCATTATACCTAAGTCCCTGGTCCACCCCACTCTATGGTCAAGCTCTACAGTGAATATGGGGGCTGGGAACTCAGGCCAAAATAGCATGCAGTAGATGGTGGTCTGCTCGATATCCACCTACCAGCCCCTCACTCGGGTCTATGTTAGTTTGGATGGGGCGAGCGACTAATACCCTTGGGAAGAGTGCTCAGAATTGTGGCTATAGAAGATGTGTAGAACTCCCGTACCATAGTTGGGGAGTACCTCCCTAGTGATTTGGTCACCCATTGGAGCCCATACCATCTGATAGTGTCCTGTAGATTAAGGACACTATCTAGTCTAGCTGAGATGACCAGATACTCCTAATAAATGGAGCATGCTGGTTTGCCCCACTCAGTAGTTTGCACGCCTTCTTTGCATATATCATGCATGCCTACAACAGACCACCTAATGGAGAGAGCATCTAGAGGTAATGGTGATGTGTGCGATAGTATAGTAGATGATTCTATCTCCGACCTATTGTCGGTCCTTAACTCTAAGTCTCACTCCTCTCTGGACAGAGTCATCTGCATTGAGCTACTCTTGTCATTGTCTCCCACTTTAGATAGGTGAGTAAGAATGACGATAGCGTGGAACTGCTTAAGTCTGGTGGTAGTTCATGTCTGTGGTCTCTCAGACTCTGGGACAAGTCGGACGCTAAGCTCCTCAAGTGATCCACTAAGTGTTGGGGTCCGCTTGCCTCCTAAGGGTTTATCTCTGACCCTTCTCCGCATGATTTTGATCTCTTTATGTCTTGGCTTTGGGGTCATCGCTGAAACATACATATTTATGCAACCTTGTTAGCCCCACATATTAAGAAAAAAATGCAAAAACATATAAGATTTTATTGTAGAAGGGTCTGCAAAATACCTCTACGGGCCGTAAATGAAACTATCTGCCGTAGAGGGCTCTGGTAAACAGAGTTCACATTTTTTGTTTACTGGAATGACATCTACAAAATTAGTTAAGACTCGTAGAAGTTTCTATGAGCCATAGCCTTTGTCATAGATGATTTTAGTATTTGAATCTTGTCCAGAAAGGGATCTACAAGACTTTCTATGAGCCATCAATTGTTCCATTACTCGTAAAAGGTCTTGTCTGGTGGGTAATCAGAAACTTCAAGTTTCTAGAATCTCATACGAGGGGTAATTATGGCTCATTTAATGTTCCACGAGTTGTAATAGTCCCTCATAAACCAGAAAAATCAATCATTTGTGTTTCTAAGTCCGTCAATATGGAGCCCATATGACTTTTACAAACTATTCTATCTGCATCGAAGCAATATGCACACACCTCATATGATTCATAACACAACACCGAACACCCTCATATGATAATCTGCACATATACCCCATCAAATATTATAAAGCATTCTTTCCCAACCCTTTCGACTCTGATCCAATGAGCTAACATAAAAAACACACATCCATGCCATAACACATTGAATTTCAAACACATAATCAATTTCCTTCAAAGAATGAGTGATTACAAATGTGTCAAACACATCATTCAAAACATACAATAAAGACAACGCCACCAAATTCCAGTCCTAAACGCATGTTCAAGCATGGGAAACCACAATTAAATTTTCAATCATATCAAGCTGCACACATAGGTTCATGTCTAAATTAACCATACCCAATAAAACTTTCAACCTAATCACACAATAATTGGCAAACCAAGGGTGTTTTAAAGAACGAAATCTTACCAATTTGAGTGATTAAATCATAGAAATTGAAGAAGGTAATGAGACACTAAAACCCTAGGATACTACAAAAGTTTACCAAAAAATGGTGGTCATGTTGCCGTCGGTGGTCGAAAAGATTTGGGGTGAGGTTTGGCCAGGTCTATTTCGTAATTAGGGCAAGAAATGGGTTCAAAATATTTTGACCACTTTATTTATAGTTTGAATGGGTCAGTTAAGACCGATAGGCCCGGACTCTATGAAACCTCGATTATGGGTCATAGTGTGTATCATGGCCCATAAATCATGGTTTCGTAGAAAGCCGAAACCCTAGTTTTTAGGAATAGGTTTCACGGACCAATCTATGATTCATAGAATCAAGTTCGACTTTTAAAGTTGGTTGTAGAAACCCCAATACTTAGTCAAAAACTCAGGAAACTTACCTAGGGCCCATGAGCCCTATTCACGACCCGTAATTTTTTCTATGAGCTGAAAAGTTGGCTCATGGACTGGAGTACAAAACTTTTTGCTCATTGGGATTGTCAACGAGATGGTGTACGAGTCATAGAGTGACGTATAGCCTTAGAACCAGTCCTAAAGGCACTTTCTGATGCCTTTTTAGCCAAGGATGACTAACTTAGCTATGTACTTGGACATTTTTTATAGAACACATTGTTACCCTATATGCAACCAGCGCAATGTCCAAACTTACAACCAAAATGAGAAAAAATAAACTACCTAAGAGTACAACATCTAAAAATAAAGCTATAACTACAATTTCACATCAAAAACCTTCAGTCTCCTCCTAAGTAGCACCTAATTTATTATCATGGTACGCCTTGGACAACTTGGTTACTCAGACTTCATCAAGTGTCCATATCTCATTCTTCTGATAATCTGCCCTCCTCATTGACTAATAGATATTAGAGATAACTTCTTTATCGTTAAATCTAAACCTGAGTTGACCAGCTCCCATATCTACTAGTGGTCGACCAGTGGCTAGGAATGGCCTTTCCAAGATGATTGGGATATCGAAATCAACTTTGCAATCTAGGATCATGAATTCTGTGGGGAATATGACTTTTTCAACTTTTACAAGCACAACATAAAGTATCACCATAGGCTTCTTGATCATGTATTCTGCCATCAAGAACCGCATGCTCGTCAGAGTAGGGGCTCCCAGTACTTGCTTTTTGAAGACCACAAGGGGCATTAGATTTATGCTGACACCGAGATCACATAATGCCCTTACGAACTCCACATCTTCTATAGTGTAGGATATAGTAATAGCACCAGGATTTTCTCGCTTTTGAACCAAGGACCTCGTAGCTATTGCAATGCAATATTGGACCTCTTTGGAGAGCTCTTGACTCACAATATGCTTCTTTATAACCAAGTCCTTCATAAACTTTGCATACCCTGACATCTTCTCCAATGCCTTAATGAGAGTGATGTTGATGGAGAGTTACTTTAGCATGAAGAGAAAGTGCTTGAACTTGCCCTCCTCCTCTATTTTTTAACTATCTGAGGGAAGGGAGGAGGAGGCTTGGGAATGTGTTTCAGCTTCTGTGGCTTATCTGTAGCATCACTCACCCTATCCTTGCCACGATCATCTCTCGTATCCACATGTTTGATCTCAACTATCTCCTCTCGAACATCATCTTCATCTACTATCATGAGAGGATCAATGGTACTCTTACCACCACAAGTAGTAACCGCCCTGCACTGCCCTTCATTCTTACGATTTTGAACTGTTTTGCTAGGAGTGTACCCCTCTGACGCTGATTTAGTTGAGTTGACACTTGACCAAACTATTGCTGAAGTTGTTTGATAACAACAAAATGAGACTCGATTTTATGATTTATACTAGTCCCCCTCAGAGTCTCATCCTGTGCCTCAGCTTTCTTCAGCAGGCGATCAAACATCTCCTCAACTCTGGAACTACTAGTACCAAAGTCGCGGTTGTGAGGTGAAGGACCATTTCTGTAACCATCTCTGCAACCCCAATCTGCATCTCTGTCTTGGCCCTGATTCCTTTCATAATACCCTCCGTAGTTATCTCTGAAAGCTCCATTTGGATTAAAGTTCAGACCTTGGTTTCCTTGACCTTGGTTCTAATAATCCTGATTGGACCCTTGGGCATTGGTTCGAAAACTCCCTATTTGATTAGCAATGAAGCAAGTGTCCTCCTTATACTAAGGATCATCATGTATGGGTGATCGCAAAGGCTGATGAACAACTGCATTGAATCGTTCTTGATTCCACATTATCATCACCTCCACACTTGTACGGATTCAGGAAAACTCTTACATAATCTCTTCATTTATTTTAGGTTGCTCTGAACTTATACTGACAGTGCATGAACTTTTGGTAGATGCTCTCTCTCTCTTTGCCCCCATGCACGATTGGTCTTGACCACTCTCTCTATCTTTTAAGTGAATCTTGCAAATGGTTGATCTAAGAATATTCCCCCCATAGTGGTATCAGCACAGGCTTGACTATTCACATCCAAGGCGCTATAGAAGATCTCTACCAAGGCGTCATCAACAATTTTGTGGTCTGGAATACTCCTCAAGCATTTAGTGAACCACTCCCATATAGTACAGATCAAGTCACCAAAATATTTCTCAAAGTTATTGATTTGATCTTTCAACTTGAGCTTCTTCGATCTTGGCAAGTACCTTTCCAAAAAGGCCCTCTGTAACTCATCCCAACTTGTGATCGAACTCTGCGGGAGCTCAGATATCCATAGTACTGCATTGCTTGTTAGAGATAATTGAAATACATAAAGTCCTATAGCATCCATAGATAGATTATGTGTTCCCGTCACACTCTTGTAGACAAATGCAATGTTGTGTAGATGGCTATACGATCCTCTGATGATGGGGCCATGACCAACCCATAGTTTTACAGCATCTCAAGCAACCCACTCAAAATCGCAAACTTGGTGTCAGTCCATAGTAGTGGTAACGCAAAAGCTCTAGTCACCTCCAAAGCCATAGGGTTCAGCCGATATTGGTTCCACTTATAAGCTTCGGCATTAAAGTCCTGTGGCTGTGGAGAAATGTCCTCAAGAGGAGGTGGGTTTTCATTATTGACATTCTCATTTTCATTTTGGTTTAGAGCTGCATTGCCACATTATTGGTGTTATCTTGGGCTATTCTTCTCAGTCTTCTATGGATTTCTAGGTCAAACAGAGTCAAGGGTATTTCTTGACTTCGTGTGTTGGTCATATACTACACTTATACATTTAAAGCAAACAAAAACAACAAAAACACAAAATGAGGAAAGTAAGGATTAATTCCTAAACTACTTAAGTTAAACAAGTCTAGTCGTATTTCTCGGCAACGACATCAAGATCTTGATGTCACCCTAGCTACACCTCCTTTTTGAGGCTAAAACGATTGTTGTCAAGATATAGAACCTGACCAAGGTTAGGGTCGAACCCAAGTGAATATGGTAGGCTTAGAAGAATTTAATTCTGTAATTTGGGTTTATTAACCAACTTATGTCCCCAAAGAGGGGGCTTGATAATAAGTAATGAAAGTAATGCTAAACTAAAACAAGTGTTTAAACCAATATGGAGAGAAACTAGGGTATTGTGTTCCCTATGAGTCTCTAACTTAGTATCACTAGACAACTGAATTCTTTTCTAATCTGTAGCATGCAGAATGGTAAGTTAAGTTCACCAAACCCTTTGGCCTAGGCGAGAGGCGAACTTCACTATGTGACTGGGTCTATACCCGTAGTGTGATATTACTAACCATTACCTATTATCCCAGTACAACCTCTCCATAGCCTAGTTCAGTTGATTAGATGAGAAACATCAATTGAATCCTGTTAATTAATATCTTTTGTTATTCGTTACTAGCTTGGTATAGTCAGTAACACTAGGTGGGTTCTAATATTGGCCACCATTAGAAAGCATTCAAAACAAAGAGAATTAATTAATACATGCATGAACACTTTTCAAGTTATGAATTATACGATTTACTTTGTTAGTTCGTCATGGTTCCCACAACCCTAGTGGTGGATTTAGCTACTTATGATTTGTGTAAATCAAGACTTATGAATTTGAATAACATAATAGAGTACTAACTCAACTGAATTAAGCACCATAAAATCCAAAGCTTCAATGAGAATCACAAGATTGTAATTAGACGATGAAATTAAAGTTTACAAGTATTTCTCAAACTCTCTAATGTTTTTCTCTACTGTCTCTCACTCCCATCTCGCTAACTCACTAACTCACCCAAGACAAATGACCTAAAAAGCTATTTATGATTTTAAAACACAAATCCAAAAAAATAGGACAACTGGGCTTTCAGGCTCCACAAGGTGCTGTACGGGACTTATATTGATTTACGGCTGGTACTCGGGCTTTCGTAATTCATTGCATTCATTGGACTTGGCTTCTACGATACCCTTCTATGGTCCATAAAAGGTTCAATGGCCCATGGGGCTTTTGTCGGATAAAATTTCTATAGGTCTTCACTTTCTGATTCTCAGGGTATGAGACTTTATCTATGATCCGTAAAGTGTTCCATGACTCATCTGCATGTTCGTAGACCAAACTTTAGAAATCCACCCTTTATTGGAACTACACAGGAAACCTTCTTTACAGCCTGTACAATACTTTACGGCCCATAAAGGGTCTCGTGGATCCTCAAAATCAGCAACTTCTGCATATTTTGCCCTCTCATAGACCTCAAAATCAGCAACTTTTGCATATTTTGCCCAAACATTCTACCAACCCAAAAATCTTGCAAAAGAAACACAAAAACACATCAAACCTACTAACATCGTATTGAGAACACACAGATTTCCAAGTTTTAAGCATCAAAAGTGTTGTATTTTGACAACACATCATATACCATGCTTACGGTGTGAGGACGCATAGGTACGACCTCTAGTACAGTAGATGAAGTAGTAATGGACCCTGCCTCTTCCCTAGTATCAGTTTGTGGTGGCCTCTCAATATTTGAAGCAACAGCAGAAGAGGTAGTGGGCTCAACTTATGGTGCCTCGGTAAACTGGACCTCTTTAGAGTACGTTTGTGTATCTCCTCAGCTATACAACAAGAAAAATCTATATCATAACCAATAATAATGCTAGCAACCAATACAATGTGGTCTGGTGTCAAAGTATTATCTGCCTAGGTCGGTCAGATCTACGTGTGTACAACAACCCACCAAAACTTACCGGCACATTTGAGGGAAGCCTTCACTATATGCGCAGAACTAGATATCACAGTCAGGGTCTTGGCGCTGCTCAACTATATGATCGGCAATCTATCTCATCAGAATGGCGTTCCGAGCTGTATCTCTCAACGGACCTTGGTCCCTGGTATGCCCTAACCTATAGTCATACTCTATTTTCGTCACAACGGCCTGGTACTCAAGACCAAATAATAATCTCCAGATGGTTGTCTCTGAGATGTCCATGAGGACTCCACGCACCATCGTTTGTGTAAGTCGGGGTTGTGCAAGAGGCTTCCCATTCTTCGGGGTTGCCTCGATGATGGTAGCAGCATAAGATGCATAAAACTCCCAAACTAGCACTTGAGAGTACTTCCTCGATGGAGCTGCTAACCAATATAAGTTGTACCAGGCCATAGTATCTCAGAGCATGGGAGCGTTGTCAAACCCTAAAGTCATGATCCTCAGCTCTTCGAAAATAGTACAGGCCTATCGACCCCTGTCGTCCTGTAGGATGGCCTCCTTGTATCTGCCCTGCATTTACCAGACAAACTAATGTCTCATTAATACAGCTGTAGAGATTGGTGCAGGGTTGGACTTCACAGGCTCCAATCCTGACTTCTCCTCTGAACAGGAGCCATCACTATCTATAGACCTGGCCCTTGACCCCTCTATAGAGTCTATCATCTGGATCGAGCTGCTCTGCTGTGAATCTCCCTCCTTAGACTCGGGAAACTAAGCAAATATGGCCTATGTATGGGTCGACACTATCTATCTAAATGTCACACTGGTATATCATCACTCAACACCCACGTCTGGCTAGACTTTGTGCACCTCTAATGATCCATCTTTCTCAAAATCATTAGGCTCATTACAGAGTTAGTCCTATATGGTATGTATCTCATCTCTCATACAACGGGGGAGCCATACTACCTAAAAGCACCAAAATAAAATATACATAAGTCCGATGAATTCAACAAAAAAAATAAACAAATAGAGAAACATATTCACAGAAGGACCTACAAAGGCTCACTTATAGGCCATAGGGTAAACTATGGGCCTTAGAAGGCCTTCATAGGAATAGGCACAGTAAATCAGAAATTATTTTCTTGCAGGGATGGACCCTACAAACACTATTTTATGGGTCATAGCATTAACTACGTGTCATATGCAGGTTTATCTGGTGACATCTCAGAAAACCCAAGTTTTTAATCTCCAGTTACGAGGGGCAACTACAATTCGTAGAATAATCCACAGGCCATAGAAGACCCTTGTACTATTGAAATACAACAACCCGAGTTTTCTAAGTTTCACCATTCGATTCCATTATGTCATGTACAACTAAAATTCCACCTAAGTCCCTGTCAAGGAGAAGTTAAATGATTTTTTAAGAACAATGACTACCTTTCAATAATAGGGTACACAAAATTAATCAACATTGAAGCAATGGCACTCAAACCAAGTTAAATGAATCTACATGCAATTCCTATATTCAAATTAAACCAGAACACATGCATAAACAAATCACCACTAACAGACACATAACTGAACATAGGCAATTAATTATCCTATCCCTCAACCATCAATCCTCTCAAATATATGTAAAAATCATGGCTACCACTATTTGATCACCCTATTATTCAATTAATGCACTACTTGATGGATTTTAACACGATAATGCAATATAACTTAGACGATCAAGGATCGTATAACTTCAAACAATGGTAAGCATATTGATTTACTCAATTCAAGGTTAACATTGGTGATCAAACACTATAAGAACTACATAACACACCCAATTTTCAAACATCACTAATTAATTAGGTCAAGAATAATCGTAAAATCATTCTTATTATTTTCCCTACTCAATAACTTGATTTTACGACAAGCAAGCATATCTCGAGAAGAATACATATCAGAATATGGAGCGAGAAGTTGAGAAACAAGGGAAAGTTCCAAGAAATTAAAGCCCTGAGTATGCCAGAACACTCGTTGGAAAATATGGTGGTATGGGGAGAGTGGTCAGAATTTGGGAACGCAAGGTAGCATTTGGTATGCTTTGGAAATTAGGATAAAAATTAAGGGATAATTTTATTACTCCTCTTTTATGTCATTTTGGCCAAGTCGAGTTTAAGTAGGACTTTGATCCCATGAAACCCCGATTACGGGTCGTATCTTATTTTACGACCATAAGACCAAGTTTTATGGTTTCAAAGTTAAACGTTTCAGGGATTGGTTCATATAACTACTCCTATGAGTTGTAGGTTGACCTGCAGCTTGTAGGTTAGGTTCGTAAGTACCCCCAAAACTTAGCAAAATTTCCAACATCTTACCTAGAGTAGACAAACCCCATTCATGACTCGTAGTTTTATCTATGGACCATAAAGTTGGCTCATGCACCTTGTCATTTGCTAAAGTGTGGTTTGATTCTTTGGAAATTTACTTTGAACCTCGTACCATTTTATTTTCAACTCAACAACCCTATAGTAGAAAACATGTGTAACTTTGAAAGATCCTGCCATCTAGAAAACAACTTCAACCTTGAGTTATATAGTAACATCATGTCTCCTAGTGTGAACTAGTGATGCTTAATGTGGTGATCATGTTAAAGCATCATCCTCTACTTGTACAAGGTTGAGCTCTCATATACCCTCAAACAAAACTCATCACGTTCACTGAGTTTGCTCAGCCTTGAGTTTGTAACATCACTCTAGTCCAGATTTAGCTTCTTGAATGCCCACATTGCCTTGTACTCAAGATCTATAAGTAAGTGACAAGCTTTACAAAATACAAGTTGGTAAGGAGATATACCAATGGGAGTTTTGGATGTCATCTGGTATGCCTATAATGCATCATCAAGCTTTCACAATCAATCTATCTGGTTTGCATTCACAATTTTGGATAGAATTTGTTTAATCTCTTTATTATATATCTTAACATGCCCACTCATCTATGGATGGTAAGGCATTTCTACCCTGCGTTTTACACCATACTTCTCAAGAAGCATCTTGAACAAACTATTGCAAAAATGGGAACCTCCATCACTGATGATCACCCGAGGAGTGCCAAACTGAGAGAAAATGTTTCTTTTGAGGAATACTATGATACTTTTACCTTCCTTATTGGGAAGCGTAACCTCTTCCACTCATTTTGAGACAAATTCCATAGAGACATAGTCCACAACAATCAAAATGTACTTGTTCCCATAAGAATTGATGAATGGACCCATGAAGTCTATCTCCCCCAATATCAAATAACTCGATCACCATAATGGGTTTTAGAGGGAGCTCATTCTTGCAAGAAACACTACTCTTTCTCTCTATAACTTGTCACAAACTTTGGCATAGTCAAGAGCATCTTCGTGGATGGTTGGTTAATAGTGGCCACACTGCTAGATCTTTTGTGTTGTTCAAATTCCACTATGATGCCCACCGACCAAGGATGAATGAGAAGCCTCCAAATTGGTCATTATCTCCGCAGTGAAGAATAATCCCATCTGCACAAACATGATATAAATATGGATCATCCTAGAAAATGTTTTTCACATCAGATATAAAATTATGACACTGGTGAGAAGTCAACTCTGGTGGCACAACATTAATAACTAAGTAGTTCACATAATTCGCGACCATGGCATCAAATCATGAGATGCTTCCAATATAGTCTCATAAGGGAATGAATCATCAATTTCCACCTCATCGTTGAAATTTTCTATGGCCTCGTCCTTAAGTATAGATAGGTGGTCTGCAACTTGATTCTCTACCCCCTTTCTGTCAATCACATCAAAATAAAAATCTTGAAGAAGAAGTACCCATCGAATCAGTATTGGTTTTACATCCTTATTTTCCATCAAATACCACAATGCTACAATATGTACAGTGACTTTGGCCCCCAAATGATATGATTTGAAATTCTTGAACACAAAGACAACTGTAAGTAACTCCTGCTCAGTGACAGTGTAGTTTTCTTGTGTTGCATTTATGGATAAATGGTGAAATGACCCCAAAATGTGCTTGAAAATGTGCCTCAAAAGTGCCCATAATCATAATTTCCACATATCTCAAAATACATGCGTGATATCAAAAATTTGACTTCATATTCTTGATGAGGGAGCAAAATTGAGTGGGAAATGGGTCTAACCCCGATTTTGGAGCAACTATATCAAACTACAAACTTCTAAAGTGGGTAATTTCTAATAAAGAACTGCGCCCTAGGCATGACGCGCCTAGGCTGCACCGCAGTGTTAAAATTACCCAATTTTATTAGTTTGGTCCAAGGCTTTTGGGTCATAGGCCTAAGTCTTCCCACACGTAAAAATACCTATACTTAGTCATATTTCACCTTCATATGATACAAGACATTCCCCAATACTCTCTCAAACACTTAGACAAATATTTTTCTCCAAATGCAAGTGCCAAATGTCAATCCAGAACTTAAGGAAACCACTCAAGCTTCAAGTTGCCATCTCCATCTTCATCAACAAATTCTCCAAAGTTGAGGTATGTTGGTTTCAACCATTGGGTCCTTTCAGCCATGGTGCCCAAGCTTCCTTTTCACATAAATTACTAGTTTCTAAGTTGATTTTACTTATGATTTTTCTATTATGAATTTGACTATGAACTATGTTAGGATTTTTTAAAATTATCATTGTTTAAGTATGTTTTGAGCTATGAATTTTTGATCAGTCTTGCAATTTGATGGAGGGTTTTGATGTATATTGCATGAGTTATTAACAAGTATTGATGGGTGGTTTTACATTAAGTTTTCTTGCATAATTTTGTTGTTGCTTTGCTTGATTTTAAACTAGTGTTACACACCCACCAAGTGTCTGATAAAATGTCTAGATTATGTTTCTTAGGTTGTTGAAGGCCTAATGCATGGTATATAAGTTGAATGACTTTATGATGATGAAAGGATGGTATATAGGTGTTGATTTCATAAGAAAGTATCCATTGTGTTATGAGTTGACCATAGCCAATTTAGGGGTGATGCCTCAATCACCTCGGATGGGGGTAGTAAGCCATCAATCAATTGGGGATTGGTACCTCAATCATTTTCGGTGAAGGTGGTCATGTTTGTCAACCAATTGAGGGGGTTGGTACCTCAATCATTCTCGGTGGAGTATGGTCATGTCCATCAACCAATTGAGGGGTTAGTACTTCAATCACCTCGGATAGAGGTGATAATCCATCAACCAATTGAGGGGTTAGTACCTTAATCATTTTCGATAAAGGGTGGTCATGTCCGTCAACCAATTAATGGGTTGGTACCTCAATCACTTCTACATGGTGGTCTACCTTGGATTCCAACAACTAAGTCTCTTGGTCTATAGAGATGGTCTCTTCCTTCATATGTAATATATTCTATATAAACATATTTTACTTCAAGCATTATTCATACATGACATATTATTATTATTATTATTATTATTATTATTATTATTATTATTATTATTACTATTATTATTATTATGTTATCTATTACTTATGATATTGCATTTTGCATATGTTGCGTATCTCTTGTTGCATTGCATCCTACATAATTAGTACATTCAAATGTACTAACGCATACTCTATGCTTATATGATATTACCATATAGGAACCGGAGCTCCCATTGAATCTCCTTCACATGGCTAGACATATTTTTCAAGTTAGCTTTAGTTAGTCCTTATGTCCGGGGGCAATATCTATCTTCTTTCATGCTTATGGTTAGACTACATCTTGTATATTTCAGAATACTTATGGTCATTAATATGAGGGTGTGCGCCCGGTTGCTTATCTTATCCCGCACTAAGTTCTACGTCTAGAGGTGTTGTTGGACAAGTTATGTGTTATGCTTTGGTTTTGACTTATATATATTATTTAAGTATTAAACTCTCTCCCTTAGTCCCGATTTCCCTTGTTTATATTTTCTCTTGTTGTTTATCTTGCTTCCACGATTAAGGATATGTGTATGATACGCTAAGAGGCTCGTTTCGGGTCCCTTCGGGTTCTCTATTCGTCGTGCCACGTCTACGCCCTATTTTGGATCTTGACAAACTTGGTATCAGAGCACTAGGTTGTTTATGGTCCTTGGAGTCCAACACAAGCGTCGATTAGAGTCTTATTCATGATTGTGAAGCACACCATGACTATGAATGAGAGGCTATGAGGTGTTTTAGAAAATATTTCCCTTCTTCTGATCCATGTGATGCGATAGAGTTAAGTTCCCTAAGGCTTATTTCTTATTTTAATCATTGCATTATAGAATATATCTCAAGCTACTCATGATAGTGATATATCAAATGTGGAGGTTCACAATGCTCTATGGGTATTGGCCAAATCGGTGATAAAACTGATAACTCAACTCAATCAACAAATGAGTGCCTCTGAGACTTCAAGTGGTAAGAGGGAGGAGAGAGGGGCCAAGAGGGCCCATATTAAAGAAAAGTTCCAAAGTCCCGAAGGTGGTAGTGGTGGTATGGTTCCTTATGATAAGTGCTCAAAATATGGTAAGATTCATAAAGGCCTATATTTGAGGGACACCAATGTTTGTTATGGTTGTGGTGAGGTGGGCCACAAGGTTGTTGATTGTCTTCATACTCGAAAAAAGTGTAAAGATGGTTGACCTCAAGAACAAGGTGTTCATGTTGATCAAGACGCTCAAGGAGTGGATGTGGCACCTAATGTTGTTACCGGTATGTTGAAGTTTCCCTCGACTTTAATGTGTTTGCATTGATAGGTTCGGGTGCAACTATCTCTTTCATTATCCCCTTTTATTTGCTCATGGGCTTCATATCTGTCCCGAGTTGTTATGTGAACGTTCGATGTCTACCCCATTGATGAGTCTATTGTTGCTAGAAGGTCCATAGAATTGTTCTATGGTCATATTGTATAGATCTTGTCTTGTGACAACGTTGAATTAGATATGTTGGATTTTGATATTATACTTGAGGTTGATTTGTTGCATGCATATTATGTCTCCATTATTGGTAGGACCCGTAGAGTTAGATTCCAATTCCCTAGTGAACTTGTTCATGAGTGGGAAAATCATGATGTGGTGGTCAAGGGTAGATTCATTTCTTGCACTCAATCCCATGAGTTGTTTTCTAAGGGGAGTCTCTATCATCTTGTGAAGGTTAGGGATGTTGTGTTAAAGTTCCTTCCTATAGGGTCAGTTTCAGTAGTCAGTGAGTTCCTTGATGTCATTCCTAGTGAGCTTCCCGATGTTATTTGTATAGAAGAAGGTTGGTTCCCTTAGAAAGCGTACTGATTACCGGTAACTAATTAGGGTCACCACAAAGAATGAGTACCCCCTCCTAAGGATGTATAATCTATTTGACCAACTTCAATGAATTAGCCACTTCTCTATGATTGATCTTCGGTTCGAGTTTTGTCCTAAAGTAAGGACGAGGGTAGCTGATATCCCTAGGTGCACTTTTAGGGTAGCAATGAGCATTTTGAGTCATGTTGGAGTTGATTGGTTGACTTATGCACGGGCTGGGTTTATGGGTTTCATGAATAGGGTCTTAAAACCCTACCTTAGCATGTTTGTGGCTATCTCTAGTGATGAAGCATTGATTTATTTAGAGCATGTGGCTCATTTTATGGTAGTGTTACAAAGATTAAGGGAAGAAAAGTTGTTGCTAGGTCTAGGAAATGTGAATTTTAGTTGAAAGAAGTTTCCTTTCTAGGACATGTGGTGTCGGGGGTTGGTATTAAGGTGAATCCTAAAAAGACGGAAGTAATTAGAAATTTGCCTAGACTTTTGACTCCCTCGAACATTAGGAGTTTCTTGGACTTAGCGGATTACTATCGGAGGTTTGTGAATGAGTTCTCTTCTATTGATTCTCCCATGACTAAGTTGACTCAAAAGAAGGCTAAGATTGTGTAGACCAATGAATGTGAAAAGAGTTTCCAAACCTTGAAGGATAAGCTTGTCTCCGCTCCTATCTTTTCTCTATCGAAAGGGTTTAAAGGGTTTGTTGTGTGTTGTAATGCCTCCCGAATTAGTTTGGGTTGTGTTTTGGAGCGAAATTGTAAGGCAATAGCCTATGCTTATAGACAGTTTGAGATACATAAGAAGGATTATCCTATCTATGACCTTGAGTTGGCCGTCGTGGTATTTGTTTTGAAAATTTTACGACATTATTTGTATCGGGTGCATGTTGATGTGTTTATCGATCACAAGAGTCTCCAATATGTGTTCACCACTAAAGGATCCTAGCTTGAGAAAAAGAAGGTGGTTAGAACTTCTTAAGGATTATGATATGAGTGTGCATTATAATCCCAGTAAGACTAATATTATGGTTGGTTCTTTGAGTAGGGTGTCTATGAGTAGCCTAGTTCATATTGATGGTGGTAGCAAAGGGATGGCTTGGGAGGTCAACCGATTGGCTAGATTGAGGATTAGGTTGGAAGAGGTTGACTACGATGGTATTGTGGTTATTGATGGTTCAAAAATCTTCCTTGGTTGATGAGGTAGAAGCGAATCAAGATCTTGGTCCCTCCTTGTTCGAATTGAAGGCTTTGGTGGGCGTTGGCGAGGTGGAGGTTTTATCGAAGGGAAAGATGGTTCCCTTAAGTACCAAGGTAGGTTGTGCGTGCATAGTGTTGATGACTTGAGATAGAGGGTTCTCGATGAGACTAATAATAGCTATCATTCTACCATTGGTGTGGCTCCTTTTGAGGCCCTCTATGGTATGCATTGTAGATCGCCGGTTGGGTGATTTAATGTGGGAGAAATGACTTTGTTAGGTTTGTATATGGGTATGAAGGCTATGGAGAAGGTGAGGATCGTTTGGGAAAGGTCAAAAACATCCCAAAGTCATCAAAAGTCCTATGCCGATGTGAGGAGAAGGGATCTTGAATTTAAAGTTGGTGATTGGGTCCATTTGAAAGTTTTACCCATGAAGAGTGGTCCTGTTTGGCTTGAGTGAGAATTGAGTTTAAGATTTTTGAGTCCTTAGAGAGTGTTCAGAAGGATTTGTGAGGTTTCATGCGAATAGGGATTGCCTATAGATATAGATAGGGTCCATCCGGTTCTTCTTGCTTCTAAGTTGAGGAGATGTGTTGGTGACTCTAGTGCTATAGAACTCTTTGAGGTTGTGCGTGTTAAATTGACCTATGGGGAGGTCCCGGTGGAGATGTTATGTGGACATGTGAGAAGGTTGACGAACAAAGGTGTAGCATCCGTCGAGGTTCTTTGGAGGAGTCAATGAGTTGAAAGTGCCATTTGGGGAGCCAGAGTGGGCATGAAGAAGCAATATCTGTACCTTTTCCATTCTATTCAAGCTTGTGATAACATATCAATTCCTTTTCTTTTATGATTCCAAATCTTATGTTTCATCCCCTATGTCATTTGCTTGCATTCAGGTTTATGTTGACAAGTTCATGATGATTTTAACACTTATATTGAGATTTTGAAAATGGTCTTTTAAATGTGTTGTTGCATTCTTGTTGGGACTGATTTCTTCATGATTACTCTTTTTATGTACGTTTCTTTGACATTTTGGGATGAATCTTTCCAAGGAGGAGATATTGAAATGATCCCAAAAAGTGCTCAAAAATGTGCTTTGGAAGTGCTTATAATCGTAATTTCTATATATTTCATAATCCAAATGTGATATCAAAATTTTGACTTCATATTCTTGATCAGGGGGAAAACTTGAATAGGGAATAGGTCTAACACCAATTTTTGAGCAACTGTATCAAAATTTGAAATTCCAAAGTGGGCGATTTCCAATAAATAATTTGCGCCCCATGTGCTGCGCGCCTCAGTGTTAAAATTGCACAGTTTTATTAGTTTTGTCCAAGGCTTTTGGGTCTTAGGCCTATGTCTTCCCACATATACAAATACCTATACTTATCCATCTTTCACCTTCATATCATACAAGACATAACCCAATACTCTCTTAATCACTTAGACAATTATTTTACTCATAATTCAAGTGCCAAATCTCATTACGGATCTTTAGGAAATCACTCAAGCGTCAAATTCTCATCTCCATCTTCATCAAGAAATTCTCCAAAGTTGAGGTATGTGGGTTTCAACCATTAGTTCTTTTCACCTATGGTGCCTAAGCTTCCTTTTCACCTAAATTACTAGTTTCTAAGTTGATTTTACTTATGTGTTTTCTATTATTAATTTGACTATGAACTATGTTGGGGTTTTATAAAAATGTGACTGCTCAAGCATGTTTTGAGCCATGAAACTTTGATCTATCTTGTGATTTGATGGATGGTTTTGATGTATATTACATGAGGGTATTAGAAGTGTTGGTGCGTTGTTTTATATTAAGTTTTCTTGCATGATTTTACTCTTGATTTGCATGGTTTTACAATAGCATTACACACCTGCCAAGTGTTTGATAAAATGTCTGGATTATATTTCTTGAGTTGTTGAAGGCCTAATGCATGGTGTATGAGTTGAGTGACTTTATGATGATGAAAGGATGGTCTATATGTGTTTATTTCATGAAAAGTATCTATTGTGTTGTACGTTGACCATAGCCAATTGAGAGGTAATGACTTAATCGCCTCAGATGGGGGTGGTAAGCCATTAAACAATTGGGAGATTGGTACCTCAATTATTTCCAGTGGAGGGTGGTCATGTCCGTCAACCAATTGAGATATTGGTACCTCAATCATTCCCAATGGAGGGTGGTCATGTCCGTCAACCAATTGAGGGGTTGGTACCTCTATCACCTCGGATGAGGGTGGTAAGCCATCAACTAATTGAGGGGTTAGTACCTCAACTATTTCCGACGGAAGGTTCTCATATCTGTTAACCAATTGACTGGCTGGTACCTCAATCACTTCTAAGGGGTGGTCTACCTTGGATTCCAAGAACTAAGTTTGCTTGGTTTATAGAGATAGTCTCTTCTTTCACATGTAATATGTTCTATATAAGCATGTTTTACTTCAAGAATCATTCATACTTGACATATTGTTATTATGCTATCCATTAGTTATGATATTGCATTTTGCCTATGTTTCCTATCTCTTGTTGCATTGCATCCTACATACCTAGTACATTTAAACGTACTAACGTATACTCTATGTCTATATGATATTACCATGTAGGAACCGGAGATCTCATTGATTCTCTTTCACGTGGCTAGACAGATTGTTGAAGTTAGTTTTGGTGAGTCCTCATGTCAGGGGACAATATCTATCTTCTTTCATGCTTATGTTTAGACTACATCTTGTATATTTCAGAATACTTATGGTCATTACTATGAGGGTGAGCCTGGTTGTTTGTCTTGGCCCCTACTAAGTTCTATGTCTAGAGGTGTTGTTGGACAAGTTATGTATTTTGCTAGGGTTTTGACTCATTTATGTATTAAGTATTAAACTCTCTCCTTTAGTCCCAATTTCCCTTGTTTATGTTTTCTATAGTTGTTTATCTTGCTTCTGCAACCAAGAATGTGTGTATGATATGCTAAGAGAATTGTTTGGGGTCCATTCGGGTTCCCCATTCGCCGTGTCATGTCCAGGCCCTAGTTTGGGTCGTAACAAATGGGATGTAGAATCATATCTCTATGCTTTCCCAACACCACATTAAGTGTCACCCCACTTGCATCACACATAATCTGGAAGTACGGAGTCCAATCTGGAGTAAAATAGGCACCGATATCAACCTCTACTTCAACCCCTTAAATGCTTTCAATCATGCATCATCAAACATGAACTTAGCATCCCTCTCAAGTAGCTTACACAATAGATATTCAATCTTTGAGAAGTCTTTTATGAACTGCCTATAGAAGCTTGCATGTCCTAAGAGACTTTTGATGCCGCCTAAACTACACCTCTCACCGAAGGTGTAAGCGGTCGATGTCAAAATATAGAGCCTAAGTGTGGTTAGGGCCAATCCCATAGGGAGTAAGATGTAGACCTAGAGTAATTCTAAGCAATTAGGATGAATTAATCTACTTATCTCTCGGAAGGGGGTTTTTGTAAAATGCAATAATGAAACCTAAACTAGAATTTAATCAATAAGTTCAAGTGTCATGAAATCAATGAGAGAAGTAACTAGGGCATTATGTTCCCCTTGAATTCCTAACTCAGTATAGCCAAATAATCATAACCTTTACTAATATGTAGCACGCAGGACTGGTAATTTATGTTTACCTAACCTTCGATCCAGGCAAGGGGCAAATTTCACTATGCAATTTGATCCATCCCCACGGTGTTGTGTTACTAACCCTTACCCTTTGTTCCAGTACAACCATCCCTTGATAGGGTTAGGTTGATTAGACGATAGAGATCACATCAAATCCCATTTAAATTATCTCTTATCCTATTCATTATCCCCTTGATCCAAAAAGTAAGAATTAGGCGAGTTCTAAACATGGTCATCGTTAAAAAGCATTCTAAATGAAGTGATAATTAATACACGCGTACACACTTTCAAAGGATTACAGATCATCTAGTTTTTACTTCGTTAATTCTTCATGATTCCGACAACCCAAGTTGTGGATTTAACTATGCATGATCATTATAGATGAAATAATTATGTTATGGAATTGCATGATTAAAAACTTACAATGAGGAATTTAAGAACAATAAATCCAAAATCTCTACAAGAAATCACAATGTAATAATCCCAATGTAATGTCAAAAGTAATTACAAGTAACAAAGTATCAATGTTCCCACTATTATCTGGCTCGTCCTCCTAAAAAGCCTATTTATAATAAGTAAAAACCAAATCTAAAATGAAATAGGAAAACTGGAATCAGTAACTTGGAAGAATAAGGTTAGGGGTTGTAGATGGAATTACGACCCATACTTGGGCTTCGTAATCTGCTTTGAACAAAAATCCTTCTTTAACCTATGAACTCCTCTTATGGGTCGTCTTCTGACTTATGACCTGTAAAGGGTTTCATCTACTAACTTTCTAGAAAATCCTCAAAATCCTAATTATCTAGGCACCGTCTTCTCCATGACCCATCATCTGACTTACTACTCATAAGTGACCTCATCTAATAACAGTTCAGCACTCACCATATCTTTTGATCTTTGACATACGAACTCAAATATAGGCCATAAATGATTCTACAATTCGTCTGACAAAATCATATTTTCATTGGATCTAACCCACTCATACTTTCAACATCTGAATATCAGCATTTCACAGGATCTAACCCACAACTCATCCGAAGGCTCATAGAGTAAACCACGATCCATAAAAAGCTTCGTACATCCTCAAAAACATAAATTTGCAAAACTTTGCCCAAAATCACTTTGATTCTTTAAATCATAAAAAAAAACAAGCAGAAAAACACATCACATCCACTAACATCGCTTTGAGAACACACAAAATTTTAAGTTTTAAACATCAAATGTGTTGTATTTTAGTAGCATATTAACATCCTCAACATAAAATCTTTGTTTGTCCTCAAGTGACGGATTCAATCTACATAAGTAGTATAGTAACACATAGACCTCAATCAGATGGCATACATCATCTCTAAATTAATCACAGATTCCCAATTGAATGCATTAGTGCATATTAGACAATTATCAAACAAACTCATGCAGATCAACATATGACCATGCAGCTATGACAAGCAACGTAATCATAAATAAGCAACAATCACTAAAACAACCTAGAATCAACAATGTAACTCAAGTTCCCCCACAAAAACAAGTCTCATATATCACTCATGATAAAATGTTCAAATTCAATACTTGGGACTGGTAAAATCACTAACATTCACAACATATATTCAAACAATATGTACAATACCATATGTTTGTCCTTATACTTATGACCATGACCTTCAACTACTTGGACTAGGATCACTATAGGAGCTTCTTAGCTTCGTAGCTTGGGGGGCTTTGGTATGATATTTTTGGAACATAGTGACTAATGACCCTCCTTGACACTGTGTTATTTTGCGATCTTTCCCTACCAACAATAATATTTTTAACTCATTCTTGTCTTCTCCTATTTCGAATATTTATGGGTTCCTTATTCAAGTTTTATTAGCTCATTGCCTTTTTTACATTCTTTTTTTAGCTCATAATTTAGGCGTATGTTTGTTTTTCTTGCACCCACTTCAAAATTTCCCTCTTTTTTATGCATCACTAGCTTTCATTCCCATTTAGTGTGATTTTCCTTACACCAGCCACCCTTAAATTAGGTTTTTGGCCCAAGTTGAGGTACATAGTATCCAACCTATGAACTCAAGCCGCTTTTGGTAGCCATCCTCAACTTAGAATTCTAGCCTGAGTCGAGGTACACAATATTCAAAGAAGGACCATGGCCAATTTCTAGATTACATAATCAAAAAGGCCTGGTTACTTAGGTGTCTACAAAGAAAAGGATACATGTAAGGGTCAAACATTAGGATCAAGGGATACATCAAGCATTTGGTTGGTCATTTTGGGCTAAGTAGACTAATATGAATAATGGCGTAAGATCCTTTTCGAACCAACTAACCAGTCTTAGTCATAGTAACAAAGCAAGTTCTAAATTAAAACACAGTATAAGAATCATGCAAATAAAACTCACACACTCTCAGATGATGCTTTTCATCACAATGAAACCTTACTTATCAGAATAAACATAGTCAATCACTTATTTCACATGGTTGTCGTCAAAACTACCTAACGACACATTAATCACAAAACAATTGATAGGTATTATTTTTTAGCAAAACTAACATATCCCATAAATTTTAGTACAATATACTACTAATGTTACTTCACATCCTAAACATGTTGGTTGAATAGAAAGAAAATTTCCTTAGGGAAAGAAGATAGGCAACAAAATCCTACGGAATAAAAAATTAGGATAGTTATAGGCCTTGGTATCTCAGACTTAGGAAAGGTTTGTAACTACCCACAACTATTGAAAAAGATATGCATTGTCCTCAATGCTAAAAAATAAACCCAAATATAGTATTGGCATAATAAATGGACATACCTAGGTGCCTAAGTGCCAGTCTCCATTTGCTTATCGCCACCCGCAGCTTGTTGGGAGGTCTCCTCAATAGTGGCATGTCCGAAAGGTCTAACACCCCTCACCATCTCCTGAACATGTGCCTACCTCACTATCTCATTGCCAAGCAAGGCTCGTGTGGCAGTCGTTACAGTTGGGTTGTAATAACCCTCCATGTTATTTTTATGGTTTTGTAGTTTTTTGTTAATTTGAGCATGTACATAATAACCTCAGGCCATTGGTGATTTGTTAGGACAGTGAGATGGCTATTTGTAGGGTTATTTGGGAGTTATGTGGATTTTTGAATTAACCGAGAAGTTATATCCGTAAAATGAGTTTCTAGATAAAGTTCTAATAAATTGTCTTGGAGTGGAATTCTGATGATTCCATAATCTCCGAAATGGTTGAATTAGGCTTGGGGCATACCCGATGCAAATATATCATGGGTTGCGAATTTTGCCGTCAGAATCGGTTGGTAGTTGACCCAGTCAACACCCTCGAGAACTATGCCTTAGATAAGAATCTTGATAGTGTAGTTAGCTCCAAAACATCAATTTTGGTCTTTAGCAACCCTTCATTTTATACCGGGGACGTCCAAATATGATTTGACCCCTCGGGGGCTTTCCGTTAAAAGTTACATATAAAGAAGTGGGACCCTCAATTTATCGTGAGAAGCTCCATTGGAAATTTTGACTGCATCATTGGATCCAGAATATCAAAATCCATAGTCACATAGTTTGTGTGCAAAAATCAAAATCTGGACGAGCTCGAAATGGCGAAAAAGAGATTGGAAGGTTGCTGAAAATGGGGAGGCGACATGGCCAATTTTGAGGTTTCCATATGGCG
>JAOTQR010130504.1:0-22197 GCA_025774065.1 Solanum ossicruentum | reverse complement strand
GGGGAAACTCTGCCGAAATTTCGGCAGAATTTGATAAACTAACTGTGGGATCTTCGTGGGATAAGATTTGTTCAGTTGCCTATTCGGCACGAGTCACGGCCTCTGGGTGGGGTCGTGACACTTCTCAAGCCCATCATATGAACTTATACTCTCGGTCTCTATATAATTATTATTAATTAAATTTATATTGTAATTGACTAAGAGGTTAGACATTTTTATGAGTCAATATATTTCTAATATATTGAGTAATGAAACATTACATTAGTGGAGTAATAATTAGTTTATAGAATAACGTCTTGGACTTGAGATAGAAAGCACCTCTTCATGATTTACTTATAAAATTTCACATGAATTCCCTGTAGGTGGATTTTATATCTATCATGTAAGTATAACAATAGATGAATAATTTCGTTAATAAATTATTTTTTAGAAAACCTGATTATTTGATTGATATAGAGGGAAAAATGACATTCCATCTTAAACAAAGCTCTATCTAAGCTCTAATACACATGACTGAACCTTGGAGACTTTTGCCCTCGCCATGTATGTAATTCTAATATGGGGATTTAAATAAAGATATATTGGTAGATTTTATAATATAATTGAGGACTGCAATTACAAATTCTTAGTGACTAATTCTTAATTTTTTACAATATAGTTAATTCATTCATTTGAAAATAATGATTATGATCGGAGGCCCCAGTTAATAAGTTTATAGTCCCTATTATTCATAACTAATTAATTAGTTATGAAAAAGGAAAAACAAGTGCTTTGGTTGAAGTAGTTTTACTGGTTGAAGGAATAAATTCAGCTATTTTACTAACTAAAATTATGATCTTAAGAAAGGAGGTTTTATTTAATAAAAAAAATTAAAATATTTTTGGCTTTTTTTGGTATTCATTATTCTTACTTTCCCCTAATTGCTGATGAATGTTATGTCCCTCTAAGCCTTTCCCCTATTTTGTAAAAATGAAGAATAAATAAGAGGTCTTCCAGAGATAAAACAATCATTTTCTTTCTTGAAAATCTTGTCATGCACAAGTTAATGATTGAGAAAGAACTAGTCAAGAATTACTACGAGGTCAGAGTTCTTGATTTATCAAGCTTAAATGAGTTCATCACAACATTCAACAAGTTAGTGTTTTTTGAATTTCATTGTTTTGATTTATATTGTTAAATAAAAATTTGTGATCCTGAATTATGCTTCTGACGCCTATATAAACTGTATACTCTAACAATTGTTGTCAATCATATAGGAATTTTCTATTTCTTTACTTTTACCACATGTCCATTTGAAGTTTGAAGTATCCACAACTTTTCCCAAAGCATTTATTTCAGCATCTGCCATGACTCTAAGCAGTTCAAAAGGCGAGGTTGCAGGTTCCAGATCCCAGCAACTAGTGGTTGCATTTTGTGTTTCTTGACCAGTAGGAAAATATGAAGGCGAAGAGAGAACTAAAACATCTTTTTCTTGGAATATAGAATATTAGGTTACATGTTCTGACGAAATACCAAAGTGAAGCAAACTACTTTGACTAATGGATCAACTATGACAAGTTACTTCTATGAGTAGTCACCAATCACTTTCACCATATCAATGTTGAATATCACATTGAAGTTAGTGCATTACATTTAGGAGAACAATGTTTATGCAGAGCCTAAACATTCCCCTTTCTAAGGATAATTTGGGTAAAAACTCTAGCGCCCCTTTACCCACTTGGCCTTATGGGAAAAAGAGTTGAGCAACTTAATGATATCTTGATTGCCTATCCTTAAATCTCTACTTGGCATTAAGGAAGCCAGAAATAACCTAATTAATTGGGCCAAATTTGGAGTTGGTTTTGAGTTCAACTAGATGAATTATAGTTTAATGAATTCTTTGATATAATATTGTGCATAAAAGCATAATAGTATGGTATCTCAACATCAGCATCATAGGTATCCCAGACTTAACTCTTATCAAAAGATTTTTCCATTCTATCCTTGTCAAAATTATAGAAGTTGGTACCAAGAACAGTCATTGACTTAGAATAATACCTTAGATCAATTTTGATAGCTTTAGGAGCAATTTGTTTCTTCTTTTCCATTTCTCGTTCCTTCTTGTATGAAGTTTGAGAAGTACTAGTTGCGCTCCATTCTTTAAGCATCTTGGTGATCTTCATCCTAGCCTAATTCACTACAGCAGAAGCCTTCAATGCAGCCAATTCACTAAGCTATGTGCTCCTTTTTATTACCCTATAAGCTTTTGGACAAAAAGAAATGTAAATATATAGAGAGCTAACTCTTAATATTTGGATGCATCTAATCAATATCTAACCATCATTTTTACTTTGGTTTGTTCTCGACTCCAACCTTTTCTATTAACTTATACATAGATCTTATCCACCAATCTTTTTAATGTATTCGACAAACATAAGTTTGATATTTAATCCCCTTACTCCTCTCTCCCGACCCAAAACAAGAAAAATAAAACTGACTCAAAAAAATAGTGGATTAAGAGATATCAATTAGTCCTAAAGTATCCTTTACAAATGAGACAACTTTTTATACCATGAATTGCTGGAGAAATATAATTATTTACTATTTTTGACCAATTCCATAGAAAGCTCCACAACAAGCGAGTTGTTCAAAAATACTTGAAACCCGATAGTAATCAGCGAGCCACTACAGTTAAAGCCATTATCTTTCTCCAAAAAAAAATTGAAAGTAGTTATTAACATCAGAAAATCTCAAGTGTAATCAAGAACTACAGCAATTCCAAATGGCAAGAGTGCCATATGAGAAGAAACCTCCCCATTCATCATCATATCATTTGCTAGACAATCAATTGTTGCATATACTAAAATGGATCCTATTCCATTCGTGAAAGCGCCTTGCAAGATCATGTATTTTTTATCAGCTCTGGTGTCATCGACGCAATAATTCAGACCAAATGAAAAGCTTGTTCAGAAATTGACAATTAGATAAAACAACTAATGTTGACATATTTTTAGAAAGTACAATAATTACTCACTCACATCAGCATAAAAAAGAGAGAAACTACTGTCAAGATTTTGACTCTTGAAAATGTGGACTATCAGCTTTTATGAACAAATTTCTTTTCTACCAAAATGCCTCCTGGTTCTGCTTCTGGATAAGCTGTCTTCAAGTTTCCACCAAATGTAGTGGCATACACACTATTTGTATCTCTCATTTTGAAAACATGATCCTGCTGAATATTTGCTCTAACGGTTATATTGAATTTGAAGCTGAAGGGATCTTCACAACTGAAGTAGAATATCCATTAGCAATCACATAGTTTGTACCTTATTACTACTGGTGGAAGACCACATAAAGCATGAAGCTTAAATCATTAGGGGAAGACCTACTTCCCTTGCCTAAAAGGCTGGTGACATTTGAGAAACATAATACATCTAATTAGGTGAAGTTTTAAGTATTCATCACGTATTTGTCATGTATTTCAGATGTCTAAAATATCTTGATTTTTGATAGATGCGGATTCTCAGGGGCAGGTTTAAAATTAGTGTCAATTGAGTTTCTTCCATTTGCATGGTCAATGGAGAAATTATAAAACTCGTGATGGTTGCGTTGTAGGGATGCATTCTGCTTATTGTCATCCATTGTTTTAGTTCTATCGACTATCATATAAAACAAACTTCACCCTTTAGATAAAATCTTAAACACCCCATGTACCCTAACGCATTTGTTTTTATCGTGGTGATGGGCTAGAGAACCTTGTGTAGTGTTTCCTTATCATTTCATTGTAAGCTGAAGTTTTTGCTTACAGATGCTTTTAGATAAAGTGACAATCATTTCAACCTCAGTTTATCAGTATTATTGAGCTATTCAGCTTATCATTATTATATGTTTATCAGTATAATTTAATTTAGAGTATGACTTAGAACTGGGTGAATGCGGTGATAGATGCTTGCCAATCTGTTAAGTTGAGACCTTTAATAGAAATCCATGTTAGTTATATTGTTCATGAGAAGAAGGCTTATAGTGAAGTGGATATTTACGATTTCTTTTCTATAGAGCCTTGAGCTTATGATGAAATAATAAGGAAACACTATTGAAGGTTTGATCTAGCTCATCAAACTAATAAAAACAAATATGTTGGGGGCAAATGGGGCATTTAAGATTATAACTGAAGCGTGGAGTTTGTTTTGTCATAGTCGATAGAACCAAAAGAACAATGGATGATAATACATGGAAGGCATCCCTACACAGAGACCAACATAAATTTCATAATTCTTCCCTGAACCCATCAAAAGCAAGACACTCACCTATTGCTAATTTTCAGCCCGCACCAGTTGCTCCCCAGCAATCAAAAGTTAAGATACGTTGGGCATCTTGCAATACATGGTAAAGACATTATGAATATTTAAGCTATACCTAATTAAATGTACCATGTTCCTCTAATGTCACCTGCCTTTTAGGGCAAGAGAGATAAATTTCTAATGAAAATTTAAGCTTCATCTTTTTCATGGTCTTCTCGGCAACAACATCAGGGTGCAAACTATCCTGTTGCTAATGGATTCTTTACTTTAGGAATGAAGTTCCTTTAAATTCCGTACAATCTAATTGTTCTTGCTTTAGCTTAATAGTTAAGAGTACACATTCAACTGGATCAAGTTTTTAATAAGAGAAATACAAATAGTGTGTATGCCACTACAGCTGGTTGATACTTGAAGAGAGCTCACGCAAAACCAACTGTGAATGCAATATTGAACCAGGTGGCTTTTCTAAACAAAAGAAATTTGTTCTTAAACATTGATATTTCATATTTCTCAAGGGTCAAAATCTTGATAGTAGTATCTCTATTTTTCGTGCTAATTTGAGTGGTTAATTATTATGCTTTGTAAAAATATGTCAATATTAGTTGATGTAGCTAGTTATCGATTGCTAAATAGGCTTTTCGTTTGGTTTGAATGTGCAGGTGGATGACATCAGTGCTAATAGAAAATACATGATGATATTGCAAGACACTTTCATGGATGCAATATGATCTAATATAGTATATGCAATAATTGATTCACTAGAGAAAGATGGTAATGAATGAAGATGTCTCTAGTTACATGGCACTCTTGCCATTTGGAATTGCAATAGTTCTTGATTATTTTTTAGATTTTTCTGATGCTAATAACTGCACTGAATTATTTCAGAAGAAAGATATTGGCTTTAATAGTTGTGGATCACTAGTGATTATCAGATTTCAAATATTTGTGACTTTGTGTACATCTCTCCTGCTATAGATATTTCTATGAAATCAGTCAAAATAGTAAATGATCACGTTTCTCATACAATTCATGTATAAGGAGTGCTCTCAGGTACTAAGAGATACTCTAAGACTAATTTATATTTGTTGATGCATTATTTCTTTTACTTAATTATTTTTTCACTTGTTTTGGTTGGGAGAGAGGAGGAAGGGGATTAAATATTAGATCTATGTCTGCCAAATACATTAAAAATATTAATACATGTTAAGAAATATGTATAAAATTATAGAAAGGGGTTGGAGTCGAGAGTATCCGAGGGAAGCTGATAGTTTGATATCGATTAGACATCTCTAAAGATTAAGATCTAGCTCTTTATACCTATATATGTCTTTTTGTTCAAAAGTTGATGGGATAATAAAGAGAGAATACATAGGTTAGTGAATTGGCTACAAAGAGGGCTACTATTGTGGCCAATAAGGTTAGAATAGAGATAATCAAGAATCTTAATGAATAGAGCACAACTACTACTTCTCAAACTTCATCTAAGAAGGAAAAAAAGTGAAAAGAAGAAGCGAATTGTTCATGAAATTATCAAAAATGATATGAGAAAGGATTAAACTTATGGTGCTATTGTGGGCTCCAAAATATTATACAAGCAGAAAATGTAGCATTTCTTTAGTAATTCATTTGATTTAAAACCAGAAGCTAAATCAATGACTTCTCCTGATCCTGACTTCCATAATTTTGATAGGGATAGAATGCAAAAATCTTTTGATGAGAATAAAGGCTAAGCTTCCTATGATTTTGATGATGGCATGTTGCTCTATAATACTTTGATTCACAATATGATATCTAAAAGTCCATTTAAACTGTGATTAAACTGGTTAAACAACTCGGAACTCACCCAATTAATTGGGTTTGTTATGGCTTCTTCAAGATTATTAAAAATTGTAGGATAGGAAAGTAAGAAATCAATAAGATACTTAAATCTTATTCCCACATGTCAAGTGGGTGAAAGGGTCAATAGATGTTATCCAAAAATCATCCATAGAAAGAGAGATTTTTGGGCCTTGTACAGGCATTGTCTCCTAAAAAATGCGTTGAGTCTGAATAACATGATATACAACTTTGATATAGTGGAAATGCTTGGCAAATACACTAAGAAGGAAGGTGTAATATTAAACCATTAGCCAAAATAATTGGTGTCACATCAATATTACATTAGAAGTACTATAAATATTTTCATATTTCAAGTGAATAGATGTTTCACTTCTCTCTTTAGATACCTTCATATTTTCTTACCAGTCAAGAAGCACCAAATTCTTCCACTTGTTGTTGTAAGTTAGATAATTAGGAAGATTTTATCTCCAACATTCAAGATGTACATAGCTTGGTTAGAGCAGGAGTTGTTCAATGAAGATGAAACCAAATAGCTTTTTGAGGGCTTTCATGCTTCTTCTGTAGTTTCAGACTAGGAAACTAAAAATACATTGAAGATCATCATACAATCTCACATATACCATGCCTATAGATTGAAATAGCTACAATGCAATACAATATTTCCACTAAAAGGAGAAAATTGGGCTAAGGAAATAAAGATATTTCTAAGTCTCTCGTTTGATTGAAATATCTTTTATTACATCATAATTCTTTTCCTTTGTTGGATTTGCTAAACGTGAGGACATATGATGTCTGAAATGTATTCTGAGTTTTCTAATCTTAATCTACCACAAGAAGTTTGAAGGCACTCAGGATGCCATTTGGTTTCATCTTCATTCAACAACTTCGACTCTAACCAAGTTATGTGAAACTTTAATGCAGGAGATAAAATCTTCTTAATGATCTAACTTACAGAAATTAGTGGGAACATTTGGTACTTCATGACCAGTGAGAAAATAAAAAGGTATATGAACAAAGAGATGAACATCTCTTCCCTTGAAATATTAAAATATTTTGTGTACTGTTGATGGAGTATCAATGTGACACCAACTATTTTGACTAATGGATCGATTGTGACACATTCCTTCTCAGTGTAGTTGTCAAGCATTTCTACCATATCAAAGATATATATCATGTTATTCAAAATTGGTGTATTCTTTTAGAATACAATGCCTGTACAAGGCCTAAACATCCTTCTTTCTAGGAAAGATTTGGATAACATCTCCATCGCCTTTCACGCACTCAAACTTGTGAGAACAAGAATTAAATATCATATTGATTTCTTACTTGCCTATCCTAAAATTTCCACGGATCCTAAAGAAGCAATAACCAAACCAATTAATTGGGCTAAGCTCTGAGTTGTTTGTGGTCTTTAACAAGTTGAATCACAGTTCAAATGGATTTTTTGATATCATATTGTGAATAAAAGCATTATAGAGCAGTATGCCATCATTAGAATCATAGAAAGCCTAGCCTTAATTTTCGTGAAAAGATTTTTCCATTCTATCCTAGTCAAAATTTTTGAATATAAGATCATGAAAAGTCATTGATTTAGCTTCTGGTTCAAAATCAAGTGAAGTGCTAAGGAATGGGATAGATGATCTTACAAAACAACTAGGTGTTACCACTAGTTATGGATCATATAGTAATTTGTGAGTCACATTCGCTACTAAAGGTGGAGTTGTTTCCCATCATGATAGTTTGACCATGTATATCTTTACACACAGGAGGCTGAGGCTTCCTCCTATTCCTTCTCTTTTGCTTCTTTTCCTAAAATTCTTGTTTAATGTCACCCTCATCAACCTTATCCCAACATTTAAAAAGCTCAGTACCAAACTTCATAAAGTTGGTACATAATTTAGGATGCCAATCATACTCCATTGATTGTTGAAACTCACCATAAAGCATTAGAATATCAATGCTATCTAGCAACAGTTGAGCCACATTAATCTCCACCATGACCCTTGTATAGGAGATCCTTATCATGTCAGTTGTGATGCTATAAGTAGGAGTAGCAAATTGGATTGGATTTGGATGGATTGAGCCAAAATGAGTTGGATTATAATACACCTATATAAGATATGAGTAAATATGGATTTTATCATATATGATTAGGGTAAAATAATTCTAACCCATTAACCCCTCTGTGTTTCTAGTTTTATTGTGTAAGTGAAATTGGGAAACCAAATAAACATAAATGTTATCGCTTTCGTAACTTCAATTTATTTGTTTTTTGATATTACAACGTTAAATTTCTTGACTTTAACTCACATTATTCAATATTTCTCCAAAATAAAGATCATACTTTATGAACTTATCAAGTTACAATTATTAAATATATAAAGAGCAGTACAAGCTCTGCAAAGTATTTTTGTTAAATTATTCTTGACTTGAGCTTTCAATAGAAACAATAAGAAAAGCTAAAATTTTGTGCAAACCAAATGGGGTCAGAAGCTTCTTAGCGACGCCAAAAACGTGAGAAACTCACTGAATTTCCATCAACTTTGAAAAATAATTCAATGCCCATCTTTCCAGAAGAACTTATCGAAGCAATTATTGTATTATAATATGATCATCTCGAAGTACAAATACATAAGTCCAACAACATAAGCTTAGCTGCAGTAGAGATAGACAAGTACAATTCCATGACTGAAACAAGAAAACAAGAAACTATCCTCGATATATAGTAGTGCAGTAGCTAGCTATTAGCCCTCTTCCTATACCAATTCACCTATGATCTGCTTCAACTCTGGTTGTGCACCTATTCTTCTGAATCTCCGAACACAGCATACTAAGTAGTTGTTGATTCATCAGAAAATGAAAGTTGAAGCACATATATCATAAATAGATTACCAACATAAAAATGAATTATCTAATATCTAGTCTAGAGTACAGCTCCTAAGGATTCTATAAAAATCTTTGACTACCAGACACACCATATAAAGATTTTCAATATAAATTGGTGCATTCTTTGACCTCATCAGAGACCATCAGTTAACAACATAACAGGCACTGTAACCATAGTTCATTAGCTATAAAAGATGTATAACAACATAGCAAGTGTATGATCAGTTAATTCACGTATACAAGCATTTGTAACCTTACTGAAGTTTGTTGTTGCACTAAGGTATGATCAGTTTGTCGCATAATCTTAAAGTTTGTTGCACTTACACACAAGGTATGGTCAGTTTGAACTAAGTGAGTCCTAATTATTTTCATAGTAATAGTATTAAGAAAATGAATGTATTGCCAAGACATTATAACCCGAGATAATTTTTCATCCATCTTAAAAGAAATTTTGTTATCATTGAAAGACTCACCGAGAAATTGCAGTAGAAGGTATGAAGTATTCTTTACATAATAGCAAAATTTCCTTAAAACATTTACTAAGAAAACAATTACGACTCACTTGGTTCAAACTAATCTCCTTGTGTGCGCGTGCAACAAACTGATCATAACTTTGTGAAACGACAAACTTAAGTAATGTTACAATGCCTTAATATGTGAACTTACTGATCATACACCTGCTATGTTATTACACATCTTTTATAGCTAATGAACTAAGGTTACGATGCTTGCTATGTTGTTAACTGATGGTCTTTGATGAGGTGAAAGAATGCACCAAGTTTTATTGAAAATCTTTAGATGTGTGTGTGGTAGTCATAGATTTTTTATAGAATCCTTCGGAGTTGTACTCTAACTTGATATTAGATAATTCATTTTTATGTAAGTAATCAATTTATGATATGTGATCTTCAACTTTGCCCATTTTCTGATGATTTAACAACTACCCAGTACGCTTTGTCATGAGATTTAGAAGAATAGGTGCACAATTAGAGTTGAAGTAGATCATAGGTGAATTGGAGCAGATGATCAACCTCATAGAGAATGGGGTACTTTTAGGTGAAGTATTGGTATAGGAGGAGGGCTAACTACTAGCTGCTGCACTACTGTAGATCGGGAACAAATGTTGTAGCTTCTTATTTTCTTGTTTCAGTCATGGAATTGTATATGTCTATCTCTATTGCAGCTAAGCATATTTTGTTGGACTTGTGTTATTGTACTTCAATATTATCATATTATAATACAAGAATTTCTTCGATGAGTTCTTCTGGCAAGATGGGCATTGAATCATTCTCCGGAGTTGATGGAATTTCAGTGAGTTTCTCATGTTTTGGGTATTGTTGAGAAGCTTCAGACCCATTTGGGTTGAACAAAATTTGAGCTTAGCTTATTGTTTCTATCGAAAGCTCAAGTCAAGGATAATTTAACAAAAATAATTTATAGAGCTTGTACAGCTCTTTATATATTTAATAATTATAACTTGATTAGTTCATAAAGTATGATATTTATTTTGGAGAAATATTAAATAATGTGAGTTAAAGTAATGTGATTTAACGTTGTAATATCGAAAAAAAAACCATATAAATTGATGTCACGAAAGCGATTATATTTATGTTCATTTTGGTTTTGTAACACCTTCTAATTCTTTTCACCTTGTCTGAGTAGATGCACACAGCAAACTAGGAAAATGACTGAGAAACATTGCTGGAAGAGACACCACGAGGGCCTTTTACAACCCATAGAGAGATCTAAGACCCGTAGAAGAGGCCTCATAAATCTCCAGATGACTTGGTGAAATTTTCTAAGTCTGAGGCTCATATACGAGGCAACAGTGCCCATAAAATATTACATGGCCTGTAGTTAGTTTCATGAGCTGGTGATCAAAGAATCAACTTTTCAGTATCTTGAGTTACAAATTATCAGACGGCCCGTAAAAGAGGTTTCATGGATTCTGTGCCAAATTCTAGTAACTCAAGCTTTTGGACACTTTATCTATAAGAGGCCATCTACGGCCCATAGGGAGATCTACGGCCCGTAGACGGGGTCTCATAGACTCTGTCGGCAGTTTTAAGAAGGGCATTTTTATCTATTCCTATTCATTTTTAATCCAACCCTTGAATGTTTTAAATTAAGTTAAGTCCTAAAATAAAATCCTGAGTGTATTTTCACCATTCTTCACGCTTAGGGATTTCTTGAGAGCAACGAAGGGGAGAGGAAAACAGGGGCTTTGAGTTCAAATGTGAGGATCACTAAGGTTTGATTGTTGCTCCTATTTCCAAATATGTAAGGATTACTAAAGTATTGAATTGTATTCGTTTATATGCCATTTTTCTTGCTTGAGTCCTAATTGAGAAACAGAGTTGAGTCATGAGAATTTTATAAACTAAATATCAAATTTTCTGCATTTACCTTGAGTTCTCGCGATTATGAACTGAATAATTGATGCATTATACTGTTGTTAATATGCGATTTAAGTATAAATTTTATACATTGACATTATGAACCCAAATTGCATGATTTACAAAATTCTATGCATGGAATGAATTGAGGTTTGAGTTTGATTATCTGGGTTGAGTAAATTGAGCATAAGGAGAACATATTAACATGATTGCATGTCTATTGATGCATTTTGCTTGCATTCCATGACAAGTCTAATTCACTGAGTCCGAATGACCATTTGAGTCTGAGTTGAGTTTGATTGATTTCCTTTATTGATTGAGCAGATGAGAAACTGAGATGAGTCGAGTTGAGATGACCTCATGAGGTTAAGATTTGAGTTGATTGATTGAGTACTATTAAGATTTTAGTTGATCGATGAGTTGAGCATGCATGTTTTAGTCTTGGAAGGAGTATCATGCACTAAGTTGGGAGTGATTAAATATATACTCTAACCCATAGAACTACGTTGCAAGCGTAGGATAGTCATATAACACGTTCTGGCGACTCATGTCCCAAAAGATAGACATGTATTATGGATCCATGAGAGAGTTGATCGTCCTTTACCTTGGGAAGTTTAAGATGGGCATGGTTACAACGTTGCCTTCGTTGTGCATCACCAAACTAAAGGTGGTGGGATTGGATGCCAGTTAAGAGAAAATCCTAAGCAAACACTAATTGAGCATAATATTTCTAAACTAAGTTTTTCCTACTGAGTATATTTTAAACAATATGATTTACTTTAAACTTGCATATCTATTGAGTTGAATTATGAGTTGTTAAGTTGAGGTGAGTGAGTTAAGCTTTACTTTCTTGAGCTATTTTACATACCAATATATTCCATGTACTGAAACCCATTTGGACCTGCATCATTTCATAATGTAGATACATGTGATAGAGGATTTCAGCCCAAGCATTGCTAAGGTCTATATCAGTGCATTCTTAGAGCTGGTGAGCCCTCTTCGCTTTCAGGAGGAGCCCTTTTTATTCTTCTTATTTTTATAGAGTATTTTATTTCTTTAATTGGGGTATCCATGGCCAGTCATAGTACCATCTAGAGTATTGAGTAGAGGCTTCATAGACATTGAGTTGAGAATTTTGTAAAGTATTATTTATTTCTAAATTTATTAATTGGAAACTGTGATTTAGTAGAGTTATATCTATCTTTATAATGTCTTTCCATTTGTGTATTTCTTTCGCTGTCAAGTTGATGTGACGATGAGGCCATGTAGTTCTCTTGGGGAATCAACAATGGTTCTTCAAGTGCCAGCCACGCCAAGGGTACCCTCTCAGGCCATGACAAACTTTGTATCCTAGCATAGAGATCAAGTGTCCTAGGGAGCCTATGAAGTCGTGTCTATTAGAGTCTCATTTATGGTTGTGTTGTGCATCACACTTTATAAGCATGAGGCTATAGGATATTAGGAATTGTTACACTTTCTTGTATTTTGAGTTTGTTTCACTTCTTCATCCGCAAATGGAGATAAAGGGTCGAGGTAGACCGGCTAAAGCCATTGTTGTTCGACAGACACCTCCTGCTCTACCTGCTCCTACTAAGAGGCCGACTTCAGAGGAGCTATCACTATGCTCACCCAACTGGTAATTGCTCAGACTGGGAACCAGAGTTCACAGATTCCTAATTTTAGCTCTCAAGAGCTTAGAACTACCACCCTACTAAGAGACTTTCTAAGAATGAACCCACCAGTTCACCGGGTCAAAGGTTGAAGAAGAGCTTGAGAAATTTATTGATGAGATGTGGAAGGTGCTGAAAACTATGCAGGTGAATGAGACTGAGGGATTTAAGCTTGTTGTCTGCCAGCTCAAGGATGTGGCTAATGTTTGGTACAATCAGTGGGAGAAGAGTCGAGGTGAGGATATTAAGCCTACTATTTGGGATGAGTTCGAGAGTGTCTTCCTTGGTCACTTCTTTCCTTAGGAGTTGAGGGAGGCCACGATTAAGTAGCTCATGAATCTGATACATGAGGGACTGACTATTAAAGAGTATAGCTTAAAATTCATCCAGTTATCTAGGTACGCCCTAGAGATGGTCCACGATATTAGAGCGAGGATGAGGAAATTCGTATCTGGGTTTGGTAGACATTTGAAGGTATATACATCTCAAGAATTATGGTCTATGTCCAGCGAACTGAGGAGGATAAGAAGGGAGCTAAATAGGAGCATCTATAAAGAAGGTATGGTGAGTCCATTCGAGTCGAGAAAATCTATAGAGACTGTGTAGTGTCCATATATCATATGGATACTCTTTTCTAATTTGATTGAGTTCGAGATGGTTGATTTCTACATGATCATTGGAATGGACTGGCTTCACGTCTGTTATGCCTCTATTCATTGAACAAGTTGAGCTGTAAAATTCTAGTTTTCAAATGAGCCTATTATTGAGTGGAAGGGAGATTTTATTGCGCTGAAGGGTAGGTTTATTTCTTACCTCAAGGCTCACAAATTGATCTCTAGGGGAGGTATCTATCACATCGTGAGATTCAAGTCTGATGATATTGAGCCTCCTATTCTTGAGTATGTCCCGATCGTGAGCAAGTTTCCTGATGTATTTCTTGAGGATCTACCTAGAATCCCTCTTGATAGGGAAATTGACTTCAAATTTGATGTTCTTCCTGACACCTAACCAATTTCTATTCCATCGTATAGAATGACCTCTGCAGAGTTAAAAGAGTTACAGGAGCAGTTGAGAGATTTTCTAGAGAAGGGATTTGTTAGGCCGAGTATCACTCCATGGGGTGCTCCAGTCTTATTCGTAGGAAAGAAGATGGTTCCCTTAGAATGTGTATTTACTACTGCCAGTTGAATAAGGTGGCAGTCAAGAATAAGTACCCTCCTTCCGAGGATTGATGACTTGTTTGACCAACTTCAGGGTGCCACAGTTTTCTCCATTGTGGACCTCTAATCAGGCTATCATCAATTGAAATTCAGAAAGTATGGCATGTCAAAGATGGATTTTTGAACTCGACATGGCCACTTTGAATTCTCGGTGATGTCCTTTGGGTTAACAAATATACCTATAGCCTTTATGGACATGATGAACAGAGTATTCAGATAGTACCTTGACATATTTGTGATCTTGTTTATTGTTGATATTTTGGTGTATTCCAGAGATGAGGAAGATCACACCATAACCTTAGAATCACTTTGCAGGGACTCAAACATAATGAGTTATATGCGAAGTTCTTGAAGTGTGAGTTTTGGCTTAAATTTGTGGCATTCTTAAGCCATATAGTTTCGAGCGATGGAATTCGAGTGGATACCCAAAAGATTGAGGCGGTTAAGAACTTGCTTAGACCTATCTCTCCTACTGACATAAGGAGTTTTCTGGGATTGGGTGGCTACTACCATAGATTTGTTGAAGGATTTTCTTCCATATCTGCACTGTTGACTAGACTAACATAGAAGAAAGTTAAGTTTTAATGGTTCAATAGGTCTGAATGGAGTTTCCAAGAGCTGAAGAGAAAGTTGACTACTGCCCCAGTGTTGACTTTATCTGATTGGACAGATAGATTATTTATCTACTATGACACTTCGAGAGTGGGATTAGGATGTGTGTTGATGCAGAGAGGTAAAGTTATTGCATATGCTCTAGATAACTTAAAGTGCATGAGAAGAATTATCTCATTCATGACATGGAGTTAGCAGCAGTGGTATTTGCTTTGAAACTATAGAGCCACTACTTGTGGGGAGTACATGTTGATGTATTCACCAATCATAAGAGCCTACAATATGTCTTCGCCTAGAAGAAGCTTCATCTGAGGCAGAGAAGATGGCTTAGACTACTCAAAGACTATGACATGAGCGTCCTCCTACCATACAGATAAACTAAATATGGTTGTTGATGCTCTTAGCAATTTCTCTATGGGAAGTGCCTCCCATGTGGAGGAAAAGAAAATGGAGTTGGCTAAAGAGGTTCACAGGCTGGCATGATTGGGAGTTCAAATAGATGAATCGGGTGAGGGCCATGTACTTGCACATAATAGATCTGCATCATCTCTAGTAGTGGAGGTGAAGGAGAAGCAAGATCAAGACCTTGTCTTGCTACAATTGAAAGCAGATGTCCATAAGCAGAAAGTGATGACCTTCGCCAAAATGGGAGATGGAATATTGAGGTACTAAGCAGAGTTGTGTTCTATATGTTGATGGTGTTCGAGGAAGGATCACGGCAGAGGCATAAAATTCCAAATATTCTATCTATTCAGGATCGACCAAAATGTAACACAACTTGAGAGAAATATATTGGTGGAGTAGGATGAAAAAAGAGATATTGTTGAGTTTGTCTCCAAGTGCTCGAATTTCCAACAAGTGAAAATTGAGCATTAAAGGCCATGTGGAGTAGCTCATGACTTTGCATAGAGTTGAAGTGGGAGATGATCAATATAGGCTTTATCATGGGTTTACTAAGGTATCATAGACAGCACGACTCAATTTGGATAATAGTTGAACAAAATGACAAAAATCTGCACATTTCTTGGCTGTAAAGATGACTGACGCTGTAGAAGAATATGCTCGATTATACGTAAGAGGGATTGTTAGATTGCATAAAGTCCCATTACCAATTATCTCAAATAGAGAAGCCCAATTCACTGCATAGTTATAGAGGTCATTCTAAAAAGGTTTGGATTCAAAGGTGAACCTTAACACTACTTTCCACCCACAGAGTGATGACAAGGCAGAGTGCACAATTCAGATGTTAGAAGATATGTTGAGAGACTGTGTTCTTGATTTCAAGGGCTAATGGGATGACCACTTGCCTTTGATTGAGTTTGCCTACAACAACAACTTTTACTCGAGTATTCAGATGGCTATATATGAGGCACTCTGTTGGAGAAGGTATAAATTACTGATTGGATAGTTCAAGGTAGGTGTAGTAGAATTAATCGAACCAGACTTGGTTTATCAATCCATGGAGAAAGTAGTGATCATTCAAGAAAGGTTGAAGACTGCATAGAGTCGGCAAGAAATCCTGCACCGATGTCAGAAGGAGAGACTTAGAGTTTGAGGTCAACGAATGGGTATATTTGAATGTGTCACCTATGAAAGGTGTGGTGCGATTTGGGATGAAAGGGAAGTTGAGTTCGAGGTACATTGGTCCTTACTAGATTGTGAAAAGAGTGGGCAATGTGGCAAATGAGTTGGAGCAATCACAAGATCTAGCAACCATCCATCCATTCTTTCACATTTTTATTCTTAAGAAGTGTTTGGGAGACCCACAGTTGGTTGTGCTTATTAAGTGTATTGGAAAAAAGGACCACTTGAGCTATGAGGAGATTCCTATCCAAATCCATCATCAACAGGTTCACAAGTTAAGAACCAAAGAGATTGCATCAGTCAAGGTGTTGTGGAGAAACCAATTTGTGGAAGAAGTTACTTGGGAGACAGAGGAGGATATGAAGGCCAAGCACCCTTATTTATTGCTACCTACCAATGATGAAAGAGTTGACGGCAATGATTTCTTTCTAAATTCTTGAATTCCTATTCCTTGAGTTCCCTTCCATTTGAGTTTGATAGATGATAAAGCTTTAGAGTTTGAGTAAGGATTGATTTGATGTGTTGACTGTTTATTTATTTAACTTGCTCAATTTCTTGATTGGTTGATTGCATGAGTAAGATAAGAGCTGCTTGATTATTAGAGTCCACAGACAGATTCGTTCCTTGACTAAGTTACCCAAAACTCTCTTCACTCAAGGATAAATAATCCCAAGGGGGCGATAATGTAACACCCCTAATTCTTTCCACTTTCTCTGAAAGATGCATAGATAAAACTGAGAAAATGACTGAGAAATGTTGCTGGAAGAGAATCCCTGAGTGCCATGTACAACCTGTAGAGGAGGCCCCATAAATCCTTAGATGTCTTGATGAAATTTTCTAAGTATTAGACTCTTGTACGAGACAACAAATGGCCCGTAAAATATTTCTCAGCCTGTAGATTGATTCATGAGTTGGTGATCAAAGAATTAACCTTTTAATTTCTTGAGTTACGAGTAATTAGACGACCCGTAGAAGTTTTTATATCCTATAGAAGAGGATTCATGGATTCTATGCCAAATTCCAGTAACTCAAACTTTTGGACACGTTACCTACGAGAGGCCATCTACGACCCATAGAAGAGGTCTCGTAGACCCTGTCGGTAATTTTAAGAAAAATATTTTTCTCTATTCCTATACCTTTTTAATCCATCACTTGGATGTTGTAGGCTTAATTAAAGTCCTAAAACAAAATTCTAAGTCTATTTTTATCATTCTTCATGCATAAGGATTTCTTAAGAGCAACGAGAGGAAGAGGAAAGTAAGGGCTTTGAGTTCAAACACGAGGATGACTGAGGTTTAATTGTTTCTCCTATTTCCAAGTATGTAAGGCTTTTATCAAAGTGTTGAACTATGTCCATTCACACGCCCTTTTTCATTTCTTGAGTTGTAATAGAGAAATAGAGTTGAGTCTTGAGAATTTTATAACCTAAATACTGAATTTTTTGCATTTACCTTGAGTTCTCATGATTATGAACTGAATAATTGATTATTTAAATTGTTGTTCATATGACATTAAAGTATAAATTTTGGGCATTGAGTTATGAACCCAAATTGCATGATTTACGAAATTGTATGCATGGACTGAGTTGAGGTTTGAGTTTGCTTATTTGAGTTGAGTAAATTGAGCATAATTCAGCATGAGGAGCATATAGAATCATGATTGCACGTCCATTGATGCATTTTTCTTGCATTCCATGATAAGTCTAATTGAGTGACTCTAAATGGCCGTTTGAGTCTGAGTTGAGCCTGATTGATTGAGTTGATGAGAAGCTGAGATGAGTAGAGTTGAGATGGTCTAATGAGGCTGAGATTGGTGTTGATTGATTGAGTTCTATTGAGATTTGAGCTGATTGATGAGTTGAGCATGTTTTAGTCTTGGGAGGAATATGATGCACCAAGCTGGGAGTGATTCAATATCTACTCTAACCCATAGAAGTGCGTCGCCAGCATAGGATAGTTGTACAACATGTTCTGGAGACTCATGTCCCAAAAGATGGACATTTATTATGGATCCATGAGAGAGTTAATCATCCTTTACCCTAGCATATTTAGGACGTGCGTGGAAACAACATCGCCTTCGTTATGCATCACCAAAGTAAAGGTGGTGGGATTGGATGTCGGTTATGAGAAACTCCTACGCAAACACAGATTGAGCATAATATTTCTAAACTAAGTTTTCCTATCAAGTCTATTTTAAAGAGCATGATTTACTTTAAACTTACATATCTATTGAGTTGAGCTATGAGTTGTTAAGTTGAGCTGAGTGAGTTAAGCTTCTTTCTTGATCCATTTTACCTACTAGTATATTCCATGTATAGAAGTCCATTTGGCCCTACATCATTTCATGGTGCAGATACAGGTGATAGAAGACTTCAGCCTGCGTATCGTTGAGGTCTATAGATCGGTGCATTCTCAGAGTTGGTGAGCCCTCTTTTCTTTAAGTAGGAGCCTTTTTTGTTCTTCATATTTTTATAGAGTATCTTATTTATGTAATTGGGGTATCTATGGTCCGTCATGGTACCATCCACACTGTTGAGTAGAGCCTTCATAGACATTGAATAAACGATTTTGTTGAGTATTATTTATTTTTAAATTTATTCATTAGAAACCATGATTTAGTAGAGTTATATCTATCATTATAATGTCTTATCATTTGACTTTTTTTTTTCTGCTATCGAGTTGATGTAGTGATGAGGCTAGGTGGTTCTCTTGGGGAGCCAGCAATGGTTTTTCAAGTGCCGACCATGCCAATGGTACCCTCCCGGGGTGTGACAGTTTCCCAATTTCACTTACAAAAGGAAAATAGAAACACAAAGGGGTTTTAAACGGGTTAGAACTATTTTACCCAAGCCATATTTAGCGATATTTTGTATGGGTCAATTGTAATCCAAGTCATTTAGGCTCAATTAATATTCAATCAATCCATATCTAATCCAATCCACTCATTTGTCACTCCTAATTGTATAATGTCAAATTGTATGTTTGTATATGGTTAACTTGCATTTAGTATGATTTAGCCCTTTTACTTGTTATGTTTACTATATATGTTTATGAACACTAGTATTTGGACACGTGCTTTGCACATGTATCCCATGTTATTATTATTAAATTATACTTGTATATGTACCCACACATTATGCGGATAATCTTGAAGTATTTTTTATTCGTTTAGATCGATGCTTTCTTTAAGTATGATAAATCATATTATCTTCTTCTTTTTTAAAAAAAAAAATGAACTATCACATTGCTCCTCAATGAAATGTATTCATCCCCATCTCCCATAATCAAATTTTTATGAATAGTGACAACCAATCATGTAATTGTCAAATAACTTTTTATCTTTTTTATAATTTTTTCATTGCATTGTTCACTAATTAAAATTATTATTGCTAATATTAATTTTTATAGTTTATTAATTAAGCATATTTGAAATAAATATATTAAGCATATATGTAACCTCCCTAAGAAAGGGTATAAATTCAATCTTATTTAGCATAGAGGTATTTTTAATTCAACTTTTAGAAGCATATGTTACTTCCAATTTAAATTCAAAATTTAAAAACTTAACACTAATTTAATTGTCTATTTTTGAGCAAATTATCCATTTAAAGCTGGTCAATATACACTTACTTCTACACAATATTTAAAGCTGTCGAATTATTTATTCTTTTAGTTAAAAAATAATTAATATTTGAATTATACATTCAATATTTTCTTCATTATCATTTTTAACTATCAGTTAATATTTTCTTTTTCTACTTCTCCTTCTTTTCTTCGTTAATTGTTTTGCTTTTTATTTACTTTTTCGTATGAAATTTTTTAAATTATTTTCTTTTATTTTAAATACCACGTCAATAGAGATATGAACACATACCTGTAATCAAAAAGTAAGTATTTCATGTATCCATAAAGTTCATATAAAAATTGTTGCTTATTTTCTAGTCTATTCTATTCAAAACACATTTCAATCTTTTAACTTCTACTAACATAAAATTTTAGATTATGTAATCAACAAAAATCATCTTTGCTAAATTTTCATTTTAAATTTGCAATTAAGATCAATTTATCTTGTGGTAAAATTTTTTTTTTTAAAAAAGAATTTTAAATAACATAGAATCTGAGATAACTTTAACTTAAAAAACTAAATCAAATAAAGTGACACCAAAGCTGAAAATAAAAATAATGAAAAATAATCCAACAAATAACATTACAGAGTTGAAGCAGAAGAGATTCATTAATTTTATGTTTGCTCCAGTCTTTAAATGACAGTACTTAAAAGAAAAATAACAATTTTAATAGAAAAAAAAAAAGAAGAAGTAAAAACTACCTTAAACTTCTTTGAGGTATAATTAAAAGGAAGTTATGTTTTTTCTTTTACCTTCTTTTTCGCAGCAATTTCTTCACAAAAACAGAAGTGAATTACCTTAATTTTAGGAGTCAGTTTTTATTTAGATATACTCTTTTGTATTCTAATTTACATATTACTTCAGATTTTAAAATATATAGTATAAAATAAAAAATATAGTAATAGTAACTTAATTAGTTTCAATTCTTACATAATTTAGATAGTGATAAAATTTTATTATATCTCATTTAAACATTTAATGAGAATGTTATCATGAAATAATTTGAATAACAAAAATTAATAAATTTATTATATCTCATTTAAACATACTTGAGTGCTGACAATACATACTCTTGACAATACATAATAAGATAAGTATCATTTTGTATGATTTTTTAAGAATTAAAAAAATTGCTCAATATTTTGACCCTAAAAAAAATAAAGAAAAAGAAATAGATGTGGTTAAAGATAACTTTCTTTTTCATTTTTGCTTAGAAGAAGAATAAAAAAGAGTATAATATGCAAGTAACAAAAAAATATAAAAAGAAAAAGATGTATGATTGAATTTTCTAAAAATACCGATGCAACTTTATGCATGTTGAAGTAATGAAATAGCAAAAATAAATAAATAATAATGTATTATTCATAAGCATATTTAAAATAAATACAATTAAGTATATATGTAACCTCCCAAAGAAGGCTAAAATTCAATTTTATGTATAGAGTTATTTTTAATTTAATTTTTAGAAGATACATATGTAACTTCCTATGTAAATTCGAAAATTTAAAAACTTAACACCAATTTAATTGTCTAAGTTTTAACAAATTGAATCTTATCCAAAAGGTTTTCAATAATAAACTTTACATTTTTATTGTTTCAAGTTATATAATAATTGTTTCAAAATAAATATTTTATTTTTATAAATTTTATCTTTACATGTAAATTAATTTAATAAAAATTTAATATTTTTATAGTTGCAATTTGGAGAGACAAAGAATAATTATTGTAAGAATGAACAACAACAAAATAACCAGTGGAATCCATCAAGTGGGGTCTGAAAAAGGTAAAATGATTATTATAAGAATGACATTCTTCAAAATACCTCCTTATTTTATCAATTTTTATGTTGAAATTGTCATCTTTATTTTGAATTAAAATAAATGAAATGAAACAATATCAATATCATATACTTTTTCAAAAAGAATATAATACACTCTTTAAAATCCATATTGAAGTTGTTGCTGCCAAAATGCATTAAAATTGACCTACAATGTACATATTTTATAAGATTGTCACGACCCCACCGAGGGCCGTGACCTGTGCCCGTTAGGGACACCTACTCATACATAAACATAATCATCCCAA
>JAOTQR010130493.1:0-22198 GCA_025774065.1 Solanum ossicruentum | reverse complement strand
TTAAGCATGTTAAATTGAGAAAATATAATAGTAATTGTGTTAATATCCCCTATAGGAGGCCCCACTTAAGAGGTGCACTAATAAGGGTCGGGACAGGCCGCACCTCGTCTAAATATACAATACTAAAATATAAGTTCCACACACATAATGCTCCGAAGCAACCTGGAGCTTGGTAACAGCAGCTGGATATCCTGTACTCCTACTAGGAAGTTCTACTGGCACCTATATCTGCAGCATGAAATGCAGGTCCCCTGTAAGGGACGTCAGTACAGGATAATGTACTAAATATGTAAGGCAGCAAATACTACATATGAAGTAACAAAAATTAAACTATGCATTGGTGTAAGGATAAGAGACCACCCTTAGTCATACAGTGGGATCATATACTATATGATCTTTTTGTTACTTTACCTTTACTATATAATCTGTGCACAGTATATAATACAAATGACCAACTGATGAGTGGTAAAACTATATCGGGATGGACCCTGGCTAGGCTTTTCCTTTAACACCTTGGGCTACCCCCCGTGATAGGATCGACCCTGGCTAGGTGATTGTTCCACCCCTTGGGTTACCACCCATCAATAAGCAATATACTTTACTTTATCTTTCAATTACCTTTGAGATGATTCTTTTGGTGGTCATAATACTAGAGTTGTAGGACTGTAGATACAACATATGACATGTAAATGATCACAAAAGATAACACCACAATGAAAGGAGTAAGTTACACAAAAAATGAAATGCATAAGAAGTAGAACAACACATGAACTTTATTTAGTAGAACCAATTCGTGTATCTCGGTATCGAAGTATGCATGCAGGTTTGCAAGTGACTATATATGGGAGCATATGAACATGTGAAAGAGTGGATACATGGTTGTTTGTTATGTCAGAATAGATAAGAGTCTCTATGTACCAAGGAAGAACCTAGGTTTCATGCGTAGTAATATGAAATCGAGTAGCCTTACATACCTCGTTGTACGATCTCACTATTACCTTGAGATAACCTTCCATTCATTCAAATATTTATCTACAACATAGTAGGTCATAAAACTAGTATTAGCAGCTAATCGATACATCTTGGCAACCAAATCTCATAAACAAACAACATATGGGCAGCAAGTGAGTATTTATAACCCGAGCGTATTCTTTCAACCTTTCTGCCCCTAATCGTATTTTCTAATACACATTATCATATACATATCATGTTCAACCTATACTGGTGCCATAGCAGTCTTACAACAGCCCACAAAGCATAACACATAACAATTCTATGCAACATACAAATAGGTGGCATAACGTTATGTCCCTTTGCCCCATTTTGACGTTGACAATCCCAAACCTATTCCAACTTTAACCAAACTGTCCTCAACACATATATACATAAAAACAGTCTTAAAATAGTCTTAGAAAAGTATCAAAGTAGTCATGAAGGACGTGAGGCAATAGCCTTCCATCCATCAGCCCACAAGTTTGTACTAAGAACATAATTGCGATATCCTGTAAGGACTCACTTTTGTGGACTCTAAAGGTGGTGCACCAGCTAAGTTACATCACTAACAAACTAAACCTTGTTAAAAACATAAGTCTCACTTCATAATTCAGCCAACCAAGAAGAGAAAATCCTCTTGAACAACAAGAAAAGTTCACAACAATCCTTAGGACACATGTTGTCCAAAATTTCAGCACAAACATAACTAGCATATACTTCTTGTTTGTCATGGGATAAGTATAACAAATACATGGGTATTTCCACTTACCTTAGCCTTCAAGGTTTGGGTTTCCTTCAAGAATCCTAGAAGGTTGTGTAGGCTGCCTTGTGAAGTGAAATACAGAGAAAAAGAGTCTTTAGGAAAGCTGAAAATTTGTTCCAAAGTGAAATGAATTAAGGAACTGTTTTTGAGCCCTTTTAAAGAGTCTCTTTGGCCAACTTTCTTTTGAACTTTTCACCACATATTAACACATATTAATAACCTTGTGATGCAGCAGCTTGGCCCTTACACTTGGGCCTAAATGGGTCTCAAAGTTGATGGGCCTTAGCTACCCATTTTTCAAGTTCTTCTTCACTTAGTTTGGGCCCAATTAGCCAAGTGGGGTATGGTTTCCTTGGTCGCTTTTATTATTCATATTATGCTGAAAATAAAGTCCATTTATGATGCTAAAACATGGGCTAATGTTACACTCATAATACGTACTTTATTTATAATCAGACTTTGACAAATTCGACGTCGGGACTCATCTCCGTTTAGCTAGCAAATTTAAGCTAAGCAAGTAGGTGACTCACCTGCTAGCTTCTTAAGTGCTACAAGAACCTTAATTCTATCACTTTGCTTAAGGTCGTGATCTCCTCCATTTTACTCAAAACATGTATACACTCGACCATCTTAAGCGTTAGATGCACATATCGTCCTATAACATGAGATTCAAGCACTTTTAAAAATAGGCGCTAATTTGAAAAGCCATGTCATGTTTTATTTACATTGTACTAGTATTGTAAGATGTGGGGTGTTACATCCTCCCCGCCTTAGGATCATTCGTCCTCGAATTTTAGCACAATTGGATGGTTTAACCTAGTTTAAATCTTTACTTACACAAACTTTTGACAACACACTATGTATTCAATCACACGTACCTATTAGTGTCCCAATTCTGCATGTTGGACTTCCTCTTTAGCTTCAAATAAGTAAGGGTATTTTAGTTTCATCGTGTCCTTGGCCTCCCATGTTATTTCTTCTGTTTGATGGTTCCTCCAAAGTACCTTCACTGAAGCTATTTCTTTATTCCTTAGCTTCTTAACTTGACGATCTAGAATAGCAATAGGTACCGCTTCATATGTGAGATCTTCTGTAACCTGCATGTCTTCAATCAGAGTGACATAGGATAGGTCACCTCTACATTTTTGAAGCATTGAGACATGAAAAACTGGATGAACCATTGAAAGTTCTTGGGGTAGCTCTAGTTCATATGCAACCTGCCTGAATTTCTTAATAATTTTATATGACCCTATGTAACGTGGGATCAGTTTTCCTTTCTTACCAAATCTAATAACCCCTTTCATTGGAGACAGCTTTAAAAATACCAAATCCCCTAATGAGAATTCCAGTCCGCTCCTTCTAGCATCATATGATTTGTGATGAATTTGGGCTATTTCTAGCTGTTGTCATATTACCTTAACCTTTTCCATGGATTGTTGTACTAGATATAGCCCAAGTAAGTAGTTTCACCTACTTCAAACCGTCCAATCGGCGACCTACATTTCCTTCCATACAAAGCTTCATAAGGTGTCATCTTGATACTCGAGTGGTAGCTATTATATAGGAAAATTCAATAAGTGGCAAATGGTCCACCTAACTACCTTTAAAGTCTAATGCACAAGCTCACAATATATCTTCAAGTACCTGAATGGTGTGTTCTGCCTGACCCTCTATTTGAGGGTGTACTCAAATTCACTTATGTCCCTTAAACTCCTTTAGAAGGACTTCCAAAACTTTGCAGTGAATTGAGCTCCTCCGTCAGATATAATAGAGATTGGGACTCTATGTAGCCTGACTATCTTTGAAATATAGCTTGGCATACTCTTCAGCTGTATAATCAATCCTGACTGGCAAGAAGTGTGCTGACTTTGTGAATCTGTCAACTTTTACCCATATGGAGCCAAACATCTGAAATGAGCGAGGCAACCCGGTAACAAAATCCATCTTGATCATATCCCACATCCATGTTGGAAGTTCTATACACTACATATAACATCTTGGCTTTTCGTGTTCTACTTTTACTTGTTGGCAATTTGGACATTGATCCACAAATTCTACAAGGTCCTTCCTCATGCCTCCCCACCAAAACATTCCCTTCAGGTCATAGTATATCTTAGTTGATCCTGGATGGATGGAATATCGGGAATAAGGCATACATAATCTATTTTGGCAGTAAAGTACTCCATCTTGTGTAAGATCAAATCCCTTTATCGTACCCTGACTTACCATTTCCTTAAGTTGTCGTAGAACAGGATTCTCGAACTATTTTTCTTTCACCTCCATTACTAATGAAGACGTTGTTGCATTATCTACAATAACCCCTTCCTTTGGAGTTTCAAGAAGGCAAACTCCCAAACTGGCTAGCTGATGTAGATCCTTAGCCACTCTTTGACTCATCATGGCCTGGTCACTAGTATTCATGATTTCCTTATGACTCAGGGCATTGGCTACCACATTTGCTTTTCCCAGGTGGTAAAGTATATCAACATCATAATCCTTTATTAGCTCTAGCCATCTCCGCTGTCTTAAGTTTAGATCTTTCTGCTTAAAGATGTATTGCAGGCTCTATGATCAGTATATATGTCAAGGTGATCCCCATACAAATAGTGGTGCCATATTTTCAGAGCAAACACAACCGTTGCTAGCTCAAGATCATGTGTTGGGTAGTTTTTCTCATGTGGTCATAGTTGTCTAGATGCATAAGCAATTATCCTACCATTCTATGTCAGTACACACCCTAAGCCAACTTCTGAAGCATCGCAATACATTGCATACCCCTCGGTGCCTTCTAGAAGTACTAGCATAGATGCAGAAGTTAGCTTATTTTTTAGCTCCTGGAAGCTCCTTTCACATGCATCATTCCATTGGAACTTGGTTGCTTTATGTGTCAACTTTGTTAGAGGTGCAGAAATAAAAGAAAAAATTTCAACAAACCTTCTGTAATAACCTGCCAACCCTAGAAAGCTCCAAACTTCTATGGGTATCGTAGGACTTGGCCAATTTTTCATAGCCTCTATCTTTTGTGAATCAACCCTTATTCCCTCATCAGACACGATATGACCCGAGAATACTACTGATTTTAGCCAAAATTTACATTTAGAAAATTTGGCATACAACTTTCGATCACGAAGAACCTGTAACACTTGTCGTAAGTGATTTGCATGGTCCTCTTCTAATCTTGAATATACCAAAATGTCATCTATAAGTACTATAACGAACACATCCAAGAATGGCTTAAATACCCTATTCATCAGATCCATAAAAACTGCTGGTGCATTCGTTAGCCCAAATGACATAATAAGAAATTCAAAGTGACCTGTCTTGGGTATATCTTTCTCCTTCACCCTCACATGGTGATAACCTGACCTCAAATCAATTTTTGTAAAGCATTTGGCACCCTGTAACTGATCAAATAAATCATCAATCCTGGGGAGGGGGTATTTATTCTTAATTGTCACCCTATTCAATAGTTGATAGTAGATGCACATTCTCAAGGTGCCATCCTTTTTACATACAAATAACACTGGTGCACCCCAAGGGGACATACTAGGTCTTATAAAACCCTTCTACAATAAGTCTTTTAACTTCTCTTTTAATTCACGCAATTCTACCAGCCTATTCTATACGGAGGGATGGAAATAGGCTGAGTGCCTGGAAGCAAGTCAATACCAAAATCTATTTCTCCTTCTAGAGGTAAGCCTGGAAATTCTTTAGAGAACACATCAATAAATTCATTCACTACTGAAACTGATTGAAGAGTTGGTCATTCTTCCTATGTATTCCTCACTCTAACTAAATGACATATATTCCCCGTAGATATCATCTTTATGGCCTTAAAATAAGAGATAAATTTACTCTTTGGCGCCCTAATATTGCCTTCTCATTCAAGAACTGCCTCATTTGGAAAGTGGAAGTACACTCTCTTAGTTCGGCAATCCACGGTGGCATAATAAGAAGCTAACCAATCCATACCCATTAGAACATCAAATTCCACCATTTCTAGCTCAATAATGTCAGCCGATGTGTCACGGTCACAAACAGTTACTACACAGTCATAATAAACCCTTCTAGCCATAATAGATTCATCGTTTGTTGTAAACACTTCAAATGGTTTGTTCAATAATTTGGGTGTTCTCGCAAGCTTCCCAGAAACTAATGGAGTGATGTATGATAGTGTAGAACCAGGGTTAATTAATGCGTATAAATTATGTGAAAAGATCGACAATGTACCTGTGACCACATGAAGCTTCCAAATTTTACTGACTCCCCAGAGCATAAGTGCGATTCTGGGCTCCACTAGAGCTAGATACCCCTCTAACACATCTACCACGACCTGTAAGTGCTTGTTAACCCCTACCTATAGGAGGAACTGACGATGGTGATGCAACAGCTAATCTAGTAAGTTGTGTTATAGCATCCATACATCTCCTTGGGCAATCTCTTATCATATGCCCTAGCACACCATACCAATAATAAAAGTCTGTCCTAATACGACATATACCTGAATGATTTCTTCCACACTACTTACAAGGTTGCCTAAGAGTCATTTGTTGGCCTGCTGAATATCCCACTGTCCGGGCGCCTTGCCCTTCACTTCTTGGATCAAACTGATTTCTCCTAGACCCCTGAAGTTTTGATGGAGCACTAGCTACATAGTAGGAGGAGGATGGCCTAGGCGCTCTATTAAGAAATCGAGGACTAAGCTCACCTTGAGGTGGTGTAAACTTTCCTGTAGACCTGGCCCTCTTGGACTGCGCCCTTTCTAACTCTTTTGTCATTCTGCTTTGCCTCTAATCCTCCCTCACACTCATATTCCCTTAGTGGAGATTCAATAACTGATCTGCACGGGCCTCTCGGATCTCTAATGGCAAGTAATGGTTAAGAAATGCCTCTTTGAACTCCTTCCGGGTAGTTGGAGGTGCAACTATACCCTTAGACTGCTTCCAAGCTTCATACCACAATATAGCCACACCCTTCAACCTATATGCCGCTAACTCGACAACTTCTGTACCACTCACATGCATAACAACTAAAGTGTGTTGAATTTGGCCAACAAAGTCTTGGGGATTTTCATTAGGATCTGACTCGGTGAAGGATGGAGGGTCCAAATTAAAGAAATCACGTATCCTTGTGTTACCTTCCCTATTCGCACCACCTGCACCTATAACTGCACCTTCCTATCTTTGATCTTGGGCAGCAACTATACGAGTCAATAGTTGGACCGCATTTCTCAAATCTTGCATGATAGCATCAATAGGTGGTTCTAGGGGAATTTCACTACTTTCGGGTTCATCGGGAGCTGGATGAGTTGGAGATATCTGAGACAGAGTCTCCTCTTGAACCTCATTTCATTGTCTAACCTGACTGGGTATACCAACCACCAGTTCTACTCCCGTCCATTTACCTTTGTTCTTTCTGGTTTCTGGCATACTTGTTGTACAAAATAATTTAGGGGTTAGACACAATCCACCTATTACACTTAGCTCTATGGCACCATCTAAAGAACGAAAAGAAAGTAACCACTCCTAAATGCCATGTAGCCTCCTGCTTATAAATATGGTGCATAACACATTGATAAACAAGATTCTACATAGACACGGCTTTGTAGGCTCCCTAGGATGACTCGCTCTAATACCACTTCTGTCACGTCCAAAATCCCGTTAAGGCGGACTGGCACCCGTTGCCAATAAGGCCCGAGAGAACCAACCTGTATCTATGCGCTTTCTATACACATTATAAGGGATTTCTACATTCAACATGCCTTAAGAAAGTAAATAGTAATAAAAAGCCAAAAGGAAATGCATATGACTAGGCCATTAGGGCCACGGTGTCTAAAATACCATACATAACCACACTTTAATTTACATAGTCTACAAAGCCTTTAGGTAAGGAAGAGTATCTAATAAGGGTCGGGATAGGCCCCGACTTGGCTAACTATATAATACAAAAATATAAGTTCTACACACACAAAGCTCTGAAGCAACCTGGAACTTGGTAACAACAGCTGGATATCCTGTACTCCTACTAGGAAGATCTACTAGCACCTGTACTTGTAGCATGAAATGCAGGTCCCCCCATAAGGGACGTTAGTATAGGATAATGTACTGAATATGTAAGGCCGAAAATACTATATATGAAGTAACAACTCAAATGAAACTATGCACTGGTGTAAGGATAAGAGACCACCCTTAGTCATACTGTGGGATCATATACTTTATGTTATTTTTGTTACTTTACCTTTACTATATAATCTGTGCACAGCATATAATACAAATGACAAGCTGATCAATGCTAAATCTATATCAGGATCGGCCCTGGCTAGGCTTTTTCTTTAACCTCTTGGGCTACCCCCGTGATAGGATCGACCTTGGCTAGGTGATTTTTCCACTTCTCGGGTTACCACCAATCAATAAGCGATATACTTTACTTTAATGCACTTGTTAAGTGGGGCCCCATTTCTTTCAATTACCTTTAAGATGATTCATTTGGTGTTTGTAATATTGGAGCTGTAGGACTATAGATATAACATATGACATGTAAATAATCACAAAAGACAACACCACTATGAAAGGAGTAAGTTACACAAATAATGAAATGCATAGGAGGTAGAACAACACATGAACTTTATTTAGTAGAACGAATTCGTGTATCTCGGTATCCAAGTATGTAGCAAGTGACTATATATGGGAGCATATGAACAAGTGAAAGAGTGGAGACATGGCTTTTTGTTATTTCGAGATAGATAACAGCCTCTATGTACCAATGAAGAACCTAGGTTTCATGCCAAGTAATACGAAATCGAGTAGCCTTACATACCTCGCTATATCACCTGGCTATTACCTTGACATAACCTTCGCTTCCTCCAAATAGTTTTCTACAACATAGTAGGTGATAAAACTAGCATTAACAGCCAATGGATACACCTTGGCAGCCCAATCTCATAAACAAACAACATACGGGCAGCAAGCGAGTATTTATAACCCGAGCGTATTCTTTCAACTTTTCCGCCCCAAATCATATTTTCTGATACACATTCTCATATACGTATCATGTGTAGCCTATTCTAGTGCCATAACAGTCTTACAATATCCCACAAAGCAAAAAATATAACACTTCTACGCAACATACAAATAGGTGGCATAACATTACGTCCCTTTGCCCCATTTTGACATTGGCAATTCCAAACCTGTTCCAACTTTAACCAAACTGACCTCGACACATCTATACATAAAAATAGCCTTAAAACAACCTTAGAACAATACCAAAGTAGTCATGAAGTACGTGAGGCAATAGCCTTCTATCCATCAGCTCACAAGTTTATACTAAGAACACAATTGTGATATCCTATAAGGACTCACTTTTGTGGACTGTAAAAGTGGTGAGCTAAGTTACATTACTAACAAACTAAACCTTGTTAAAAACATAAGTCTTATTTCATAATTCAGCCAACCAAGAAGAGAAAATCCTCTTGAAAAACAAGAAAAGTTCACAACAATCCTTAGGACACATGTTTCCAAAATTTCAGCACAAACATAACTAGCATATTCTTCTTGTTTGTCATGGGATAAGTATAATGAATACATGGGTATTTCCACTTACCTTAGCCTTCAAGGTTTGGGTTTCCTTCAATAACCCTAGAAGGTTGTGTAGGCTGCCTTGTGAAGTGAAATAAAGAGAGAAAAAGAGTCTTTAGGAAAGCTGAAAATTTGTTCCAAAGTGAAATGAATTAAGGAGCTGTTTTTGAGCCCTTTTAAAGAGTCTCTTTGGCCAACTTCCTTTTGAACTTTTCACCATATATTAACACATATTAATAACCTGGTGATGCAGCAACTTGGCCCTTCCACTTGGGCCTAAATGGGTCTCAAATTGATGGGGCTTGGCTGCCCATTTTCCAAATTCCTCTTCACTTAGTTTGGGCCCAATTAGCCAAGTGGGTTATGGTGTACTTGGGACCTTTTATTATTCATCTTAGGCTGAACATAAAGTCCATTTATATTGCTAAAACACGGGCTAGAGTTATACACTTAACACACACTTTTTTCATAATCGTACTTGGACAAATTCGACGTCTAGCCTCGTCTCTGTTTAGCTAGAAAATTTAAGCTAAGCAAGTAGGTGACTCACCTGTTAGTTTCTTAAGTCCTACAAGCACCTTAATTCTCTCACTTTGTTTAGGGCTGTGATCTCCTCCATTTGACTCAAAACATGTATACACTCGACCCTCTTAAACGTTAGACTCACATATCGCCTATAACATGAGATTCAAGTACTTTTAAAAATAGGCACTAATTTGAAAAGCCATGTCATATTTCATTTGCATAGTACTAGTATTGTAAGATGTTGGGTGTTACATCAAAGTTGATGATGAGCCACATTAGTTGAAGCCCATTACTAGGCCTCCTCCTCCCTTCCCTTAAAGATTCAAAAAGAGGGAGGAGGAAGGAAAATTCAAGCACATTCTCCCCATGATAAAGCAACTCTACATCAACATCCCTCTCATTGAGGCATTGGAGAAGATGTCAGGATATGCTAAGTACATGAAGGACCTGGTCACTAAAAAGTGCACTATGAGTTAGAAGCTCTACCAAGAGCCTCAGCATTGCAGTGCTACGAGGTCATTGGTTTAGAAATGAGAAGATCCTAGTGCTTTCACCATACTCAACACCATTGGAGATGTGGAGTTCGCAAGGGCACTATGTGATTTAGCTGCCAACATTAATCTTATGCCCCTTGCAGCCTACAAAAAGCTTGGATTAAGAGCTCCTACTCCAACGAGCATATGGTTGTTGATGGTCGATCGCACAGTGAAGAAGCCCATAGGGATACTATATGATACAGGTCAAAGTTGAAAAGTTCAAATTCCTTGTAGACTTTGTGATCCTTGATTGCGAGGTTGATTTTGAAGTCTCTATCACCATGGGGAGGCCATTCTTAGCCACTGGACTCATTTGGTGGATACGAAGAAGGGCCAACTCAAGTTTAGATTTGGGAAAGATGAGGTCGTGTTCAACATCTATCAGCAAGCAAAGAAAGATAATGATTTGAGAGTAGTCTCTATTATCGAGGTTGTTGATGATTCTAAACTAAAAGTACCACTTGAGGTGAGATTGGGTGTTGACACTTTGGAAGCAATGTTAATGAATTTCAACAGTGATGGTATCCCAGATTATGAGGAGACAGTGAATGCTCGAGGGTGTCTTATGGTCTTAGGCGCCAAACTAAGCTAGAGCTAAACTTACAGAATCAGGAGTCACCGCCCACAAAGCCCTCCAAAGAACCACTAGTGTTAGAGTTCAAGGCCTTTCCAACACATTTGAGGTATGCATTTTTGGGATCCAATAACACAATTCTAGTTAAAGTTGTTGCGAAGTTTAATGAGGAGAAAGTTAGCGCCCTTTTCATGGTGTTTTTTAACAGTTCAACAAGGCTATCGGATGGACTATTATAGATATCATTAGTATCCCTTTTGGGGTATGCACACAAGAAATCCAATTGGTGAAGGACTACATGTAACGACCCCAAAAAGTACCTGAAACTATGCCTCGAAAGTGCCCAGAATCGTAATTTCCATATATCTCCAAATCCATACATGATATCAAAAATCTGACTTCATATTCTAGTTCAGGGGGTCATTTTGAATGGATGATGGGTCTAACCCCGATTTAAGAGCAAATGATTAGCAATTTCGATTTTTTAAGTGATGATTTCCAGAGAGCTTTTCGCCCTGCACTAGGGCGCACAGATGAACAAAATCAATTTTTGCGTCCTGTCCGTGACGCGGACATGTACATTTTTGATACAGTTATTTTCCTTGCAGTCCAACACTTTTATGTCTTGGGCCTAAGTGTTCCCAGATGTGGATATACCTATACTTAGCCATTTTTCACCTTCACATCATTCTAAACATTTCCCAATATTCAATCAAACACATAGCCAAATATTTTTCTCCTAAACTCAAGTCTCAAAACACTTTATGGATTCATAAGGATTTCACTTGAGCTTCAAGTCTCCATCTTCAATCTTTGTTAAGTTCATCTCCAAAGCTAAAGTATGTGAGTTTCTTTCATGGGTTCCTTTCGTCGATGATATCATAGCTCCTTTACTCAAAATTGCATGATTTAAACACTTATTCATAGGACTTATCTACAATGAAAATCACTGCATACTATGTTGGGTTTATGAAATTGTGACATTTTACTTTGTTTGGAGCTATGAATCAAGGTTCTATTGTGAGAAATGATGAAGAGTCTTGATGTTTATTGTCTGAGGGTGTTACCAAGTATCTATGATGGCTTTACACTGACTTTTCTAGTATGATTTCACTCATGAATTGCATGGTTTTACACTAGCATTATACATCCTCTAAGTGTTTGACAAAATGTCCGGTTATGGATTCTTGAGAAATTGAAGGCCCAATGTATGTCTTATGAGTTAAATGCCTATATGATGATGAAATGATGATGAGATGATGATAAAACGATGATGAAATGGTGATAAAATGATGATGAAATGATGATAAAAAGGAATGTATGTGTATGGTGATAAAAGGAGTGTATGCATATATATGATATTATTTCTATATAGTGTTGGGGATGACCAAGCCTAGCTCAGGGGTTTGTAGTCCCGGGTAACCTATCAAGTGGTTGGTACCTTAGTCACCTAGCCCAGGTGGTGGTAGGCCTGGCTAACCTTGTTAGAGATTGGTACCCATCAACCCTGATGGGGGGTTGTACTCTGTCAACCTCAATGCAGAGCTTGTACTCCGTCAACGTCAGTGGAGGTTTTGTACTCCATCAACCTCATGAAAGGGTTAGTACCTCATGCGCCTATCCAAGGGGATAGTATGCCTTGTCTTGCACTAAAGTAGTCACTCCTTACACTTGTATTATGATCTATATAAGCATGGTTTTACTTCAAACATGGTTCATACATGTCATATTGTTAGTATATTATACATTGCTTATGATTATGCATTTTGCGTATGATGTCTACCTCTTGTTGTATTGCATCCTACATACTTAGTACATTCAAACATACTAATGCATACACATGATGTCACCATGTAGGAACCGGTGTATCACTTGATTATCATCCTCCATGTGGCTAGTACGACTTCTATCACGCTTGTTGGTGAGTACTCCATTCCGGGGACGTTACTTTTAATCTCCTGCTATGTATTAAGTCTTTCTCTCTTGACTTATGTATTAACTATGAGGGTGAGCCTGGTTGCTTTGTCTTGGCCCCCGCTCTTATCTATGTAGTAGAGGTGTTGTTGGACATGATATGTACCTATGCTATGAGCTTTGACTATATTGACTCTTGATGTTTATGACATGGAAGTTTACTCTTAGTCCCAATTCCCTTGTTTACGTTTATCTGTTTTTGTCATTCTGATTGTTTCCTCGACCAAAGATGTGTAATGATATGCTATGAGGCTTACTTGGGGTTCCTTCGGGTTCCCTATTCGCCGATCACGTCTAGGCCTTAAGTTTGGATCCTGAAAAGGGTAGTATCAGAGCACTAGGTTGTTAGATGCTGGAGTCCAACACACCGCGTAGATTAGAGTCTTATTTATGGTTGTATTGTACACTACAACTATGAGTAGGAGGCTATGAAAAGTTTTGGGAAATGTTTCCCTTCTTCATGTTCTAAGTCATGCTATAGAGTTGAAGTAAGTTTCCCCCTAACAATTATTATTTGCTATTCTAGATCATGCCTAATGTGAGGGGATGATGAGCCCGCACGCCCGAGGAGAAACTGGCCAATGGAGAGCTTAGGGATACTCTCACCTTGCTTGCACAAGTTATGGCTAATCAATCCAACCAAGGGGCCCAATCCCCTCATGCTCCTACACAGGCTTCTCGGGTGAGATATATCATGAGAATGAATCCCCCGGAATTCCATGGGTCAAAGGTGAGTGAGGACCCCCAAGAGTTCATTGATGAGGTATACAAAATTTTATCCATCATGGGTGTGAGGCCAGAGGATAAAGTGGAGTTAGTGGCCTACCAACTCAAAGAGATAACACAAATATGGTACAACCAATGGAAGGAGGAAAAGGGAGTCAGCTATGTGGTGCTCTAGGAGGAGTTCAAGGTGGCCTTCCTTAATCGATTCTTCCCCCTTGAACTTAGGGAAGCTAAGTTGGCAGAATTTATCAATTTGAGACAAGGGTCTACGAGTGTGAGGGAGTATGCGCACAAGTTTATCCAACTCTCTAAGTATGCTCCATATTTGGTGGCCGACTCGAGATCTAGGATGAACAAATTTGTGATGGGCATTTCCGAATTGGTCAGTGAAGAAAGTCGACCCACCATGTTCATTAGTGACATGGACTTGTCACATCTAATGACCTACAGCGAGCAAATGAAAGAGGAGAAATTGAGAAAGAGAAGGGGGCATGAGGCCAAGAGGGCCCGTATTGAGGGTAAGTTTCAAAGGAGTGGTCGGTTCCATCAAGGCCAAAGGCCTACTCATGCATTTGATAAGAGGTTTGTAAATGATCTTCCAAGGGCCCAAGTTGTTAGGGCTATGGCTCCTATTGATGTGTGTCTGAAGTGCGGGAAGGGTCATGGTGGCCCATGTTTGAAGAATACTGGTGTATGTTATGGTTGAGGGGAAATGGGCAATAAGGCGATAGATTGCCCTCGAAACCATAACAAGGGAAGAAGGTTCGTCCACAAAGTGCTAATGCGATCCCATTGGGGAGAGGTGGCCGACAAGATGGTGCACCAAGGCATAACCGATTCTACGCTTTGTATGGAAGGCAAGGGGTTGATGAAGTCCTCAATGTTGCTACCGTTATATTGAAAATCTTTGACTTTGATCTGTAAGCACTGATTGATCTGGGTGCCACTCTTTCTTTTGTTACCACCTTTATTGCTCAAAAGTTCCACGATGACCCTGAGATTTGCATGAGTCATATGTGGTGTCTACTCCAATCGGTTTATCTATTGTTGCTAGGAATGATTATAGAGGTTGTCCTGTTTGCATTTTGCATAAAGCCTTGCCTTGTGATCATTTGAGTTAGACATGGTTGATTTTGATATTATTCTTGGGATGGATTGGTTGCATACACACTATGCTTCTATTGATTGTAGAACCAATAGAATCAAGTTCAAATTTTCAAATGAACCCGTCCTTGGGTGGGAAAATCAAGATGTGGTGGTCAAGGGTAGATTCATCTCATGCATTAAAGCATGTAAGTTGATCTTAAAGCGATGTCTTTACCATCTTGTAAGGGTTATGGATATGGAGTCTAAAGTCCGTCTTATAGAGTCGGTTCTGGTTGTAAATGAATTTCTTGATGTCTTCCCAAATAACCTTCCCGGTGTTCCTCCCGAAAGGGAAATAGACTTTGTCATAGACCTCCTCCCCGATACTCAACCCATTTCTATTCTGCCTTACCGTTTCGGCAGAGTTGAAGGAGTTGAAGGAACAATTGAGGGACTTGTTGGAGAAGGGATTTATTAGACCTAGCCAATCACCCTGGGTTGCTCTGGTATTGTTTGTGAAAAAGAAGGATGGGTCCCTTAGGATGTGTATTGACTACTGGTAACTCAATAGGCTCACCACCAAGAATAGGTATCCTCTTCTAAGTATGATGATTTGTTTGACCAATTGCAAGGGGCTGGCTATTTCTCTAAGATTGATCTTCAGTTCGGGTCTCATCAAGTAAAGGTGAGGGAGTGTCATATTCCCAAGAGGGCCTTCTGGACTAGATATGGACATTATGAATTTGGAGTGATGTCTTTTGGGTTGACAATGCATCGGCCATATTTGTGGACCTAATTAATAGGGTCTTCAAAACCTACCTTGATTCTTTTGATGTGGTATTCATTTTACGATATTTTGATCTTTTCTCATGCTGTGGAGGAGCATAGGGCCTATTTGAGGGTTGTGATGCAAAGATTGAGGGAGGAGAAAATGTATGCTAAATATGAAAAGTGTGAATTTTGGTTGAGGGAGGTTGCCTTCATAGGACATGTGGTATCGGTGGATGGTATAAAGGTGGATCCAAAGAAAACCGATATTATTAGAAATTTACCTGGACCATTGACCCCATCGGATATTAGGAGTTTCTTGGGCCTAGCGAGCTACTATCGAAGGTTCATGAATGGGTTCTCTTCTATTGCTTACCCTATGACAAAATTGACACAAAAGAAGGTTAAGCTTGTGTGGACCAATGAATGTGAGAGGATCTTTCAAACCTTGAAAGATAAGCTTGTGTTTGCTCCTATATTGTCACTACCGGATGGGCTTGAGGGATTTGTTATGTATTGTGATGCTTCCCAGGTTGGTTTGGGTTATGTGTTGATGCAAAATGGTAAGGTCATCACCTATGCTTCTAGACAACTCAAAGTGCACGAAAAGAACTACCCAACCTATGATCTTGAGTTAGCGCCATTATGTTTGCATTAAAGTTTGGCGTCATTAGTTGTATTTTGGATGCATGTTGATGTGTTCACCGATCATAAGATCCTCTAGTATGTCTTCACTCAAAAGGATCTCAACTTGAGGCAAAGGAGATGGTTAGAACTTCTTAAGGACTATGATACAAGTGTGCATTGTCATCCCGGTAAGGCAACTGTGGTGGCGGATGCTCTAAGTAGGGTGTTTATGGGTAGCCTAGCTCATATTGATGGTGGTGGTAAGGAGATGGGTAGGGAGGTACACCCATTGGCTAGATTGGGAGTTAGGTTGGAAGAGGTTGGTAATATGGGTATGGTTGTTGTTGATGGTTTTAGGTCTTTCTTGATTAATGAGGTGATAGCAAAATAAGATCTTATCCCTCTTTGTTAGAATTGAAGGCCTTGGTGAAAAAGGGCAAGGAGGAGGTTTTCTCCCAAGGGGGAGATGGTTCCCTTAGGTACCAAGGTAGGTTGTGTGTGCCATATGTTGATGGTTTGATAGAAAAGATCCTTGATGAGGCCTATAACTCTTCTTATTCCATCCACCCCAGTTCCACCAAAAAGCATAGAGACTTGAAAGATGTGTATTGGTAGGGAGGCATGAAGAGAGACATTGCCAAGTTCATTTTCGATTTTCACAGTGGTCAACAAGTCAAATCTGAACACCAAAGGTCGAGTAGCCTAAACCAAGACATTGAGATTCTTACTTGGAAGTGGGAGGTGATTGATATGGATTTTGTGGTTGGGTTGCCCAGGACTAGAAAGGGATTTTATTCCATTTGGGTGGTGGTTGATAGGATGAAAAAATCAGCTCACTTCCTACTTGTTAAGACTACATATGGGGCTGAAGCTTATGCAAGGTTGTACATTCATGACTTGGAAAGGTTGCATGGGGTTCCTTTTCCCATCATATCGGATTATGGGCCACAATTCACTTCACACTTTTAGAGGTCCTTTCAAAGGGGTCTTGGTACTAGAGTGAAGCTTTCTACGGCTTTCCACCCTCAAAAGGATGGCCAACCCGAGAGAACCATCCAAACCCTTGAGGATATGCTTAGTGCATGTGTGTTGGAGATTAGAGGTTGTTGGGATGATCATGTTCCATTGATTGAGTTTGCCTACAACAATAGCTATCATTCTAGTATCGATATTGCTCCATTTGAGGCTCCCTATGGGAGACGTTGTAGATCATCGATTGGTTGGTTTGAGGTTGGTAAGGTAGCTTTGTTGGTACCAGATTTGGTTATGGAGGCTCTTGAGAAGGTAGGATGGTTAGAGAAAGGTTGAGGACAGCCCAAAGTCGCTAAAAGTCATATGTCGATGTGAGGAGAAGGGATCTTGAATTCCAAGTCGGTGATTTGGTTTACTTGAAGGTGTCACCCATGAAGGGTATCGTCCATTTTGGTAAGAATGGAAAGTTGAGCCCAAGATATATAGGTCCTTATAGGGTGATGAAAAGGGTTGGTTAGGTAGCATATGAGTTAGAATTGCCTAGAGAAATGGATTTGGTTCATTCGGTGTTTCTTGTGTCCATGTTGAGAAAATGTGTTGGTGATCTGAATGCCATTAAACTTCTTAATGTTTTAGATGTTGTTGAATATAAGTTGACCTATGAAAAGTTTCTGGTTCAGATCTTGGATAGGCAAGCGAAGAAATTGAGAAAAAAAGAGGTCGCATCCGTTAAGGTCCTTTGGAGGAATCAACAAGTTGAAAGTGCCACTTGCGAGGCCGAAGTGGACATGCAAAAGTGATATCCTTACCTTTTTGACTCCACTCAAGCCGAAGGTATTGATCTAAGTCCTTTATGTGATCTCAAGTCTTAAGTTCAACCCTCGTGTCATTGCATATGTTCATGTTTAAATTGACTAAGTTTATAATGATTTTACACTTATGATGAGATTTTGAAATGATATTTAAGTGCATTGTTGCATTTCTATATAGGCTGAAAATGTCATATTTGTGTCTCTCATATATGTCTCTTTGACATTCTGGGACGAATGTTTCCAAGGGGCAGATACTGTAACGACCCCAAAAAGTGCCTAAACATGTGCCTCGGAAGTGTCTGGAATTATGATTTCCATATATCTAAAAATTCGTGTGTGATATCGAAAATCTGACTTCATATTCCTGTTCAAGGGGTCATTTAGAGTGGAAAATGGGTCTAACCCTGATTTAAGAGCAAACGATTAGCAATTTCAATTTTCCAAGTGACAATTTCCAGAGAGCTTTTCGTGCCCCTGGCGTGACGCACCAAGGGTGCACAAATGATATAGATTTCCATGTCTTGTCCGTGACGCGGACATGTACATTTTCTATCCAGTTATTTTTCTTGCGGTCCAAGACTTTTAAGTCTTGGGCCAAAGTGTTCCCAGATGTGGATATACCTATACTTAGCCATTTTTTACCCTTATATCATTCTAAACATTCCTAATATTCACTCAAACACTAAGCCAAATATTTTACTCCTAAACTCAAGTCTCAAAACCCTTTCCGAATTCATAAAGATTGCACTCAAGCTTCAAACTCCATCTTCAATCTTCATCAAGTTCATTTCCAAAGCTAAGGTATGTGGGTTTCTCTCATGGATTCCTTTCACCCATGATACCTAAGCTCTGTTGCTTAAAATTTCATGATTTAAAGTTGACTTATTCATAGGTCTTATTTATTCTGAAAATCACTGCACACTATGTTGGGCTTATGAAATTGTGACTGTTTTACTATGTTTGGAGTTATGAATCAAGAGTCTATTGTGAGAATTGATGAAGGGTATTTGTAACACCCCAAACCTTACATTTACTAGTTCTAAGCAAATGGAACATGATATAGCTTGGACAAATTAGTAATCATTTTTAAAAGTGCTTAAGTTTCAGATTAGAAGACTATGTGTACATATAATGTTTAAGATGAGTGAGTGTATATAAGCTTTAAGTCAAATTGAGGAGATCACGGCCTGAAACGAAGTAAAAGAAGTGAGGTGATTGTAGGACTTAGGAAGCTAGTAGGTGATTCACCTACTTGCTTGGCTTAAATTTGCTAGCTAGACAGACACGAGACCCGACGCCAAATCTATCCCAAGTCCGATAATGAATAAAGTTCGTGTTAAGGGTGTGACTTTAGCTCATATTTTAGTATCACAAATGGACAATATTTATAGCCCAAGATGAATAATAAAAGGGCTCAAATACATCACAACCCACTTGACGATCCCAAAATAAGTGAAGAGAAATTAGGAAAAGTGGGAAGCCAAGGACCATCAACTTTGAGACCTATTTAGGCCCAAGTGAAAGGGCCAAGCTGCTGCATCACTAGCTTTTTAATATTTATTAATATGTGTTCCAAATATCAATAGAAAGTCGGCCAAAGAGTCCCCTTAAAAGGGCTTTAAAATTAGCACATTTAAGACATTCTAAACTTTGAAAACATATCAGCTTTCCTTAAGTTTTCTCTCTACTCTTTCTTGACTTCACCAAGTAGCCATAGGAGACTTCCAGGGTTCCTAAGGAGGCCCTAAACCTTGAAGATAAATTTAAGTAAAGATATTTGTGTGTTTAGTATGGCTTTTCATGAAAAACAAGAGAACTAGGTTGCTTATACTTGTGCTGAAAATTTGGACAGCAAGTGTCCTAAGGATTGTTGTACACTTTTCTTGTTAATTAAAAGGCTTTGCTCTTCTTGGTTGGCTGGACTAAGAACTAAGATTTATGTTTTTAACAAGGTTTAGTTTGGTAGTGATGTAACTAGGCTGCTTCACCACTGTTACACACCGCAAAAATGTAGGATATCTTAATTGTGCTCTTTGAAGAAACTTGTGGGCCGGTAATTAGGAATTGTTGCTTCACGACCTCCACCTATTTTGGGACTATTTTTGGACTGTTGTAAGACTGTTTTTATGTGTAAAAATGTTTGACATAATTTTGTTGAAGTTGGAACAGGTCCGGATTGTTGACATCGAAATGTAGCGAGAATACGTAATATGATGTTGCCTACTTGTATATTGTATGTAATTGTTATGTATTATGCTTTATGGGCTGTTGTGAGACAGTAAGGACACTAAAAAAATGTTGCACATGATCTGTATATGAGAATGTGTACTAGGAAATATGATTAGAGACGGAAAAGTTGAAATAATACGCTCGGGTTTATAATTACATTCTTGTTATCCACGTTTTGTTTTTTATGAGATTAGGCTGCCAAGATGTATCTATTGGTTGCTAATGCAAGTTTTATCACCCACTATATTGTACATAAATAATTGGAGGAAAGGAAGGTTATCTCAAGGTAATAGTGAGGTCGTACAGCGAGGTATATAAGGCTACTTAATTTCGTATTATTTGGCATGGATCCTAGAGCCTTCCTTGGCACATAAGGGCACTTACCAACTCCGATATAACTAAGAATCATATTTCCACTCTTTCAAAAGTACATATTCTCCCATACATAGTCATTTGCAAATCTGCATACGTACTTGAATACCAAGAAACACGAGTTTATTCCGCTAAACAAAGTTCAATTATTGTTTCAACTCCTACGCATTTCATTACTTGTGTTACCTGCTCCTTTCATTATGGTGTTGTCTTTTATGATTATTTACATGTCACGTGTTATATCTACATTCCTACAACTCAAATATTATGACCACCAAAAGAACCATCTCAAAAGTAATTGAAAGTAAAGTAAAGTAAGTTGCTTATTTATGGGTGGTTGTCACGACCCAAGCCTAGGGCCTAGACGTGACATGGCGCAAGGGAAACCCGAAGGGACCCCCAAGCAAGCCTCATAAAGCATTATTACACATCCTTGGCCACGAAAGCAATAAGTCAAGCATCAAAAATAAAAGAATGGGGAAAATGAGGCTAGGGAAAAGCTTGCACAATATCATGGTCAAAACACAAGAGTTAAACTCATATAATAGATACTTAACATGTCCAACAAACACCTCTAATATGTAGATAAGAGCGGGGGCCAAGACAAAGTAACCGGGCTCACCCTCATAGTCAAAATACATAATAAAGATGAATATCTCAATACATAATAAAAGAAACATAGACTAGGTCCTCGAAGTGAAGGACTCACCAACTAGCATGAATAGCACCGAACTAGCCACGTGGAGGAGGATGATCAACTTGGGAATCAGTTCCAACATGGTGACATCATGTAGGTATAAAGTATGTGTTGGTATGTTTGAATGTAATAAGTTTGTGGGATATAATGAAACAATAGATATGCATCATAATCAAAATGCATAATAATAAGCAATAGGCATAATATACAATATGACAAGTATGATCAATGCTTAGGTAATACATGCTTAAGTAACTCATGCTCATATAGGATATCATATGTGTAGAAGAGACCAACCTTATTCAAGGTATAAACCCCTTGGTAGTTGTGTGGTATAAACCCCTCATATGGTTGATGGTAATCACACCTTACCAACACAGTGGCGAAGTATAAACCCCTCACATGGTTCATAAGTACAAACCCCCCCAACATGGTTACCCGGGCTCTTGTCCCTCGGATCGGGTATGGTCTAATGCAACATTTTATATAGAATGTATCATATAAATAAGCTAATTTCATAATCGTATCATCATTCATATCATATATCATGCTTTGGGCCTTTAATTCCTCAAGAAACCACATCCAGACATTTTATCAAACACTTTGAGGGTGTGTAATGCTAGTAAAAAACCATGAAATATAGGAATGAAATCATGCAAGAAAATCCATTATAAAACTATCAATCAACACCTTGCAACACCCTCAAGACATATACATCAAAACCCCTTCTCAAATCTTACAATAGATGAAAGATTTATAGCTCAAACATAGCAAAATAGTGACAACTGTATATAGCTTTAACATAGTGTGCAGTGAATTTCATAATAATCAAAATCCATTTGTAAATCAACTTTAAATCATGTAATTTATGTAAAAAGGAGGATTTCCATCATTCTCGGATGGAGCCAAAGATTGACTATTTTTTGGCCTTGGAGTATGATGGAATAAAGCAAAATGGCTCTTTAAACTA
>JAOTQR010130482.1:0-22203 GCA_025774065.1 Solanum ossicruentum | reverse complement strand
AGAATTATTTTGATGTTTGCATGCAGGTATGACTCATATATTTTTATTGGATTTATTACTCTCACTTATGTTTCATATTTTCCGCTTTACATATTAGGTACGTATTTCATACTGACCCTCTTCCTTCGGGGGCTGCGTTCATGCCCGCAGGTACTAAAGTACAGGTTAGAGAGCCACCTTTTTAGGATCTCTGTCTATCATTGAAGTGGTTTCTTTGCCTCAGGAGCAGACTTTTGGTATATACATGTACACCTATTTTTTGTATTTTGCATTTACGTATATTCGAGGCTATAACGAGGCCCTGTGCCGTCCTATGATTCAGTTCGTATGTTTAGAGGTCTGTGGATACATGTAGGTGTGGGATATTGCATGTGGTATTACTACCTATTATGATATATTTGTTGGGCGGTTCTACCGCAGTGGTGACCTTGTCGGCCCGCGTATATATGTGTATAAATATTTGTTGTATGCTGGGTTGCTGTTTGCAGGTGTGGTTTGTCAGTAAAACAGAGGAAACTCTGCCAAAATTTTGGTAGATTCCTTAGCTATTATAGTGAGAAGTCCGATTTAGTGTTTGTCTGTGTGCCCAATCGGCACTAATCACAGTCCCTGGGTTGGGTCGTGACACCTATGTTGGCACATAGTTTGAGGAAAGAAGTATGGACCCTTGAAGATAGTCCACGCCGACATCCAATCCATCGGTGCTAAGTCTAATCCCACAAAATACTTGAAATAATCGTTTCTTTAATAACTTGTAATAAACGTGAAATCATGACATGAATAGCTCTTAAACATACTTGACCTCTAATGGTGAACCTAACTTGAAACCTGAGAATAGATTATAATCATACATGAATCCTTTCTTTAACATAAATAGCTCATAAGAGGTAAAAATGTTGAAATAGGGCTTAACATGATACTCACATAATCATAGATAATTTCATGAATTCATAACATACTTGATAGCTCATATCCATCATGAAGTCACTTGTAAAACATGTAAGTAACTTGAGAATTCTTGACTTGACATTTCATCGAACACTTGGTGGACACATATGAGTACATGTTCAAATCATGTAAAATGCAAGAGTATAGATCATGAAATAGTGAAATCAATATATCTTAAAGTCATGTAAATCAGCCCACCAACATCATGGTAAAACCCAATCATGGGTAACTTGTAAATCATGTCAAAACTTCACAATAGTTCATGGATTTCAATGCTTGAATCTTGTATAGTTTCAATAGACAAAGATTAACTCATAGGTATGAGCTTTAAATAGATATTTATGCATAATCAACAATATTTGATAAAACTCCAACATATATCATGCTTATATGTCATAATAATAGATACCCATAAGTAATACAATTTGAAATCATGCAATTTTGATAAAAAGAAAGATTGGGCTCCATGGGTGAGAGGACTCAATTGATGAAACCCATATACCTTAAACTTGGGCTTTCTTGGTGTAAACTTTGAAGGAGACTTGAAGCTTGAATATAGTTCCTGAGATCTGGAATTAAGATTGAGACACTTGAATTTGGATGAGAATTTTTAATAAAATGGTTGGGAGGTTTAACAGAGGGTTTTTGAGTAATATGGAGTTGATAAATGGCTAAGTATGGGATAGTTCACGTGTAAATGGGTGTGGGGCTATGACCCCGATGCCCCTAGGCTGAAACAGAAAATTAAGGAAGTGCTAACACTACTCCGCAATGGGTCTATATCGTGGAGCCATCGCATACCATCACTATTTTCGAAAATTTTTGCATAAATCATTTTTCACTACAGATCTTCTAAAAGTTTATATCCATTTTGTACTCAATTTTTCCCTTGATCAAGAATATGAAGTCAAATTTTTGATATCATGCACGAATTTTGAGATATATGAAAAATATGATTATGGGCATTTCTGAAGCATACTTTTGGGGAGTTTCAGTATTTCCCTCTTGGGAACATTCGTCCCCGAATATCAAAGAAACATGTATAAGAGAAGTAATCATGAAGATTTTAGCCCGACATGAATGCAATAATTACAATTAAACATCATTTTCAAAAATCTTAACATGAATGCCAAAATCACCATAAACTTGTTATCATAAACATGAATGCATGCAAAATGACATAAGGGCTGAAACTGAAGACTTGCAATCATATAGGAAACTTAAATTAGTACCTTCAACTTGAGTAGAGTGGAAGAGATATGGGTATCTTTTTCTCATGTCCGCCTCGACTTCCCATGTGGCACTTTCAACTTGTTGGTTCTCCCAAAAGTACCTTGAGAGAAGCCAAATCTTTGTTCCTCAACCTCTTCACTTGCCTATCCAAAATTGTCACTGAGACCTCCTCATAAGATAAATTATCATCCTATAACATCCACAATATTCAAGGGAACTATAGCACTTGGGTCACCCACAAACTTTCTCAATATAGACACATGGAAGACCAGATGAACCATGTCTATCTCTATAGGCAACTCCAACTCATATGCAAACTTACCTACTCTCCTCAAAACTTTATAAGGACCCATAAACCTTGGGCTCAATTTCCTTTTTTTCCAAATCGAACCACACCTTTCATAGGTGAGACCTTCAAATAAACCCTATCACCAACCATAAACTCAAGATCTCTTCTCCTCATATCGGCATAGGACTTTTGTGTACTTTGGGCTATTTTTAGTCTCTCCCTAATCAACCTCACCTTCTCCAAGGCTTCCATGACCAAATACGTACCTGGCAAGGTCATCTCCCCCACTTCAAACCACCCAACTCGGGATCTACAATCCTACCATAAAGAGCTTCAAAGGGAGCCATACCAATCTTGAGTGGTAGCTATTGTTGTGGAAGATGTTCATCCCAACTACCCTTAAACTCCAAAACACAAGCCTTAAGCATATCCTCAAGGGTTTGGATAGTCCTATTGGCTTGACTATCCGTTTGAGGATGCAAAGTTGTGCTAAGCTTAACCTTCGTACCAAGACCTCTTTGGAAGGACTGCCAAAAGTGAGAAGTAAATTGAGCACAACGATCCAAAATGATAGACAAAGGTACCCCATGAAATCTAACCAATTCATGGATGTACAACTTCACATAATCTTCGGCACTATAAGTAGTCTTGACCGGTAGAAAGTGAGCCGACTATGTCATTCTATCCACAACAATCCAAATAGAGTCAAATTGTCTCCTAGTCTTAGGTAGCCCAACCACAAAATCCATATTAATCTCTTCCCACTTCCAAGTAGGAATTTCTATATCTTGGGCTAGGTCGCCCGACCTTTGATGTTTTTCTTTCACTTGTTGGCAATTGTGACAACCGGATATGAACTTGGCAATGTCTCTCTTCATACCACCCCACCAATACACATCCCTTAAGTCTATACATTTTGTAGAATCGGGGTGAATGGAATAGGATGAATTATGGACCTCCATCAAGATCAATTCTTTCAAATCATCTACATTTGGGACATACAATCTACCTTGGTACCTAACGGCACCATCTCCCCCTTGGGAGAAAACCTCCACTTTACCATCTTTCACATAGGCCTTCAACTCTAGAAAGGCAGGGTCAAGATCTTGTTTCGCCTTTACCTCCTCAATCAAAGAATACTTAGAACCATCGACAACCACTACACCACCATTACCAACTTCATCTAACCTAAGCCCTAATCTAGTAAACCAGTGAACCTCTCTAGCCACCTCCTTGCCATCATCATCAACATGAGCTAGACTACCCATGGACACTCTACTTAGAGCATTAGCCTTAACATTAGGTTTGTCGGGGTGATAGTACACACTTATCATAATCTTTAAGGAGCTCTGACCACCTTCTTTGTCTCAAGTTAAGATCTTTTTGGGTGAACACATATTGAAGAATCTTGTTGTCAGTAAACACATCAACATGACCCCCATACAAGTAGTGACGCTAAATTTTCAAAGCAAATACCACGGCCACCAATTCAAGATCATGGGTAGGATAAATCTTTTCATGCACCTGAAGTTGTCTAGAGGCATATGCTATCACCCTACCATTTTGTATAAAACACACCCCAAACTAATTCTTGAGGCATCATAATATACAATAAATCCTTCCAACCCTTCTGAAAGAGACAAGATAGGAGCGGAGACAAGTTTCTTTCAAGGTTTGGAAACTCTTCTCACATTCTTCGGTCTATAGAATTTTACCTTCTTTTGTGTCAACTTAGTCATAGGAGAAGAAGTAGAAGAGACACCATTCACAAACATCCAGTAATAACCCGCAAAACCCAAGAAACTTCTAATGTAAGATGGAGTTAAAGGTCTAGGCCAATTTCTAATCACCTCCGTATTCTTAGGATCCACCTTAATGCTATCGCCTGATACCACATGCCCAAGTAAAGCAATCTCTTTCAACCAAAACTCACATTTTTCATATTTAGCATACAACCTCTCCTCTCTCAAGATTTGCAACACCATTCTCAAGTGATTCACATGCTCCTCCTCACTATGGCAATAAATCAAGCTATCTTCAATAAAAACCACCACAAACAAGTCAACGTAGGGTTTAAAGAACCTATTAATGAGATCTATATATATAGCCAATGCATTAGTCAACCCAAAGGACATTACCAAAAACTCAAAGTGCCCATACCTAGTCCAAAAAACCATCTTGGGAATATCACACTCCCTCACTTTCACTTGGTGATACCCAAATTGAAGATCAATCTTAAAAAAGTGACTAGCCCCTTCAAGTTGATAAAAAAGGTCATGGGTACTTGTTCTTTTGGTGACCCTATTAAGTTACTGGTAATCAATGCACATTCTAAGAGAACTATGTTTTTTCTTCACAAATACCACCGATGCACCCAAGGTATCTTACTAGGCCTTATAAAATCCTTTTCCAACAAATCCCTCAATTTCTCCTTCAACTCCTTCAACTCGGTCTGGGACATAGGTAAGGGGACGTAGAAATGGGTTGAGTATCGGGAAGGAGGTCTATACCAAAATCTATTTCCCTTTTGGGAGGAACACCAGGAAGCTCATCGAGGAAGACATCAAGGAACTCATTAACCACCGGAACCGACTCAATACAAAGGACCTTGGACTCAACATCGCTAACCCTCACAAGATGATAGAGACAACTCTTAGAAATGAACTTTTGGGCTTTAATACAAGAAATGAACCTACCCTTGACCACCATGTCATGACTTTCCCACTCAAGAATGGCTCATTAAGGAATTGGAGTTTAATCCTATAGGTTTTACAATCAATAGGAGCATAATATACATGAAACTAATCCATCCCAAGAATGACATCAAAATCCACCATATCTAATTCAACAAAATTACAAGGCAAGATTTTATGTAAAATAAACATGGGACAATTTCTATAGACTCTTTTAGCAACAATAGACTCACCAACAAGGGTAGACACTTCATAAGGCTCACTCAACAATTCGGGACTAACATGAAGCTTTTTGGTAACAAAAGGAATAATAAAAGAAAGAGTGGCATCCGGGTCTATCAATGCATACACATCAAAATAAAAAACCTTTAACATACCAGTAACAACATGGGGCACCTCACTCCTTATCTTCATTGTAGAGCATAAAATTTATTTTGGTTTGGTGCACCCCCTTGTTGGCCTCCTCTCCCTCTTTGGCCCGCATTTGCACCTTGACCTTGGGGACGATCATCTCTACCTTTGGGTTGAGCATGAGGTCAATCAATAACCTTGTGGACAACTTCACCACAACTAAAGCAAGCATTAGAATTTCTCAAACATGGACCACTATGATTCTTTTCAGACCTTGGGCATCTAGGCTTTGTCACCCCTCCATTACCACCTTGGAATCTTTGCTTAGGAACCCTATCATTAGCAAACCTCTTGTTGGAAGCATTGGATGACCCTTGGCCTTGGAACTTGAAGCTTTGGGGAAATCGTCCACCCTTAGAGGCTTGGAACCCACCTTCAAATCAAGCCCTCTTGGACTAACCAACCCCTCTAGTTGTTTGGCATATGTCATTAGCTGAGAAAAATCCATGTCCCTTACTAGCATGGCGGTATGACACTCCTCATTAAATAAATCAGATACACCCGACATAAATTAATTCATCCTTGACCTAGGCTCGACAACCAATTGTGGAGCATACCTGGAAAATTTGTTGAACTTGAGGGTATAATACCTCACACTCATAGTCCCTTGTTTAAGATTCATAAATTCTATCATATTCACCTCCCTTAGCTCAATTGGAAAGAATCGGTTGAGAAATGTTGCTTTGAACTCTTCCCAAGGGATAGCATCATCATTCCCCTTCTCCATCTTCCATTGAGTGAACCAAATTTAAGCCACCCCTTTGAGTTGGTAGGCCCCCAAATCTGCTTTTACCTCTGAATTATTTCCCATAATGGTACCTTATACACCTTATCGATGAATTCTTGGGGATCCTCGTCCACTTTAGACCCATGGAACTCTGGTGGGTTCATTCTAGTAAAATCCCTTACCCTAAAGACCGGAGTGAGAATATGAGGGGCTTGGGCCCCTTGGTTGATTTGGTTGGTCATACCTTGAGCCAATATTGCAATAGCATCTCAGAATTCTTCTTGGCCTACTCTTCCTTCTTGAGGAGCTTAAGGAGCGGGAGGAGCCGGTTGCTCCTTGGGTGTACGGGCTCTCTTTAGTCTCCCTCTTGGAATTGGCATGATCTAGAATAGCAAAGAGAATTTGCTAGGGGAAAAGCCTTAAACTTGCATCTAAAGCACGATTTAGACCATGAAGAAGTGAAACATTTCCTAAAACCCCTCATAGCCTCCAATTCATAGTTGTGGCACGCTTCACAACCATGAATAAGACTCTAATCAATACAGTGTGTTGAATTTCCAGGACCATTAACAACCTGGTGCTCTAATATCAAATTTGTCATGACCCAATCCTAGGGCCTAGACGTGACACAATGAATGGGAACCCGAAGAGACCCAAACAAGCATCTTAGCATATCAATCACACAGCCTTGTTCGCGGAAGCAAAGTAAACTATAACAAGAGATATATAAAATGGAAGTGGGGTAAAGGGAAGTCCTGGAATATAAACCAAGCATAAAAGTCAAGCTTATAGCACAATAACATCATAATATCCAACATACACCTCAAAACATGGAATGGAGCGCGGGCCAAGACACTTTCCAGGCTCATCCTCATAATTTCAAATGTCCAACATAAAGAAGTCTTAGAAATAGCAAGAGAAAGTAGATAGTGTCCCCGAACTTGAGGACTCACCAAGCTTATCTTTGAATAATCTCACTAGCCACGTGGAGTGATCAAGAGGAGCTTTGGTCCATGCATGGTGATATCATGTAGGTAGTCAAAATGCGTTAGTACATTTGAATATACTAAGTATGTAGAATGTAATGCAATAAGATATAAGCCAATATAGTCAAAAAGCATAGTAATAGGCAATAGACAAGCATAATCTCAATATGGCATGTATGATCAATGCTTGAAGTAAAACATGTTTATAAATTATTCAACCTGAATAGAACATGATACATATGTGGGAAAAGACCTCAACCAGCAAAGAATAAGACCAACTGAGCTACAACTTGGAATCTCGATGATTATGCCTCATTGTTAAAGAGGTGGTATACTTGTCAAGGTAAACCATACTTCACCTTACCGGAGCCTATCCCATTTCGGAGAAGTAACCCCCGTACGAGAACCTGTCCCATTTCGGACTGAATTTCATGATAAAGTGTACTAAATGGATCTACTAGTATAGAAAGGGTATAACATAATCCTATGTTGGCACATAGTTTGATGAAAGGAGTATGGACTCTTGAAGATAGTCTATGCTGACATCCAATTCATCGATGCTAAGTCTAATGCCACTGAATACTTGAAATAATCATAACTTTAATAACTTATAATAAATATAGAATCATGACATGAGTATCTCTTAAACATGCATGACCTCTAATGGTGAGCCTAACTTGAAACATGAGAATAGATCATAATCATACAAGAACCGTTGCTTTAACATGAATGGGTCACAAGAGCTAAAAATCTTGAAGTAGGGCTTAACTTGATACTTGCATAATCATAGATAATTTCATGAATTCATAACATAGTTGATAGACCATATTCATAATGAAGTCACATGACTTGTAAAACATGTAAATAACTTGAGAATTCTTGACTTGACGTTTCATTGAACACTTGGTAGGCACATATGAGTACTTGTTCAAATCATGCAAAATGCAAGAGTATAGATTATGAAATACTGAAATCAATGCATCTTACATTCATGTAAATCAGCCCACCAACATCATGGTGAAACCCCATCATGGGTAACTTGTAAATCATATCAAAACTTCACAATAGTTTATGGATTTCATAGCTTGAATCATGTATAGTCTCGATAAACAAGATTAGCTCATAGTATAAGATTTAAATAGATATTCATACATAATCACCAATATTTGATAAAACCCCAACATATATCATACTCATATTTCATAACAATAGATACTGCTCTATAGGTGAGAGGACTCAATGGATGAAACCCACATACCTTAAACTGTAAACTTTAAGGTAGACTTGAAGCTTGAATGGAGTTCTTAAGATCCGGAATTAAGCTTAAGACACTCTAATTTTGGTGGGAATTTTTAAAAAAATGGTTGAGAGGGTTTTAGGGTGGTATGGAGTTGACAAATGGCTAAGTATGAGATATTTCATGTGTAAATGTGCATAGGGCCATGACCCTAATGCCCCTAGCCAAAACAGAAAATTAAAGAAGTGCTAACACTACTCCCCAATGGGTCCGCATAGCAGAGCCATTGCATACCCTTACTATTATCGGTCTTCAAATATTCAAATATTATTAGATCGTTCTACACGCCGGTGCCAATTGTCATTGACATTCAAAACGTTGAGCCTTTCACGACGCCTTCATCAGGTTCAGTCATCTCTGTTATCCTTGCTTGCACATCGATGACATTCAAGACTCCTCGTCTGACAAAATTATCCGATAAAGGGTCAGTACTCCAGATTTCAACAAGCGACGGGACTCTCCGACAAAGGGTAACTACTCCAAATTTCGACGAGCAACAGGACTCTCATAATTTTTGAGTCAACCCCAACTTCGCCGTCAGCATTTCCTAGATTTCGACGCTAGTACTCAAGATTCCAGTCAGAATCTTCCTGTTGGAAACAAATAGTAGATTTCCAGCGTGGTTTTCTAGTGAATTCCAAAATTTTATCTTCCAGTATTTCCCAAACTCCAAATTCCGACTCCGATGAGATATTCTAGCGAAAATCAATTTCATCTCCCAAACTCCAGCAATGTTCATATTGGATCAAAATTCCAGGGGACGTCTAGTCATCTTCATAACCTACAGAGTTTTATGACGATTTATGGTATTTTTCGACTATGCCTCGTTCCAATTTCAATCGAAATCGTTTAAGAGACAACACTATTCAGGTGATGTCTTCCATTTTCCTGTTCATATATATTTATTGTTCAAATTTCTACCATACCTTGTTTCCGCTTGTCTCAGTTTTGCCATTTCTAAATAGTTTGTGAATATTCTGGTCATTGTTTATCTCCAAATTGTTCACATAAACTTTCTCCTAGACCCAATTTGTTTATATAATATAATAATAATCCATACAATTGTTCTTAATAGTTACATATATAATAATCTTTACTGTTCTTGGATGCTAATATTTTTACTGTTCTATGTTGCTATCTTGAATGGAATATTGATTGTTCTTCGATGCCAATTGTGATGGTTCTTGACTGCCTATTGATAGCATTATTTCATAATTTTGGTGACTATTCATGATTTTCTGTTGGTAGCATTGTTCCATAATTTTACTGCTACTGTATATTGTTGTATGTTGCTATATATTATTGTATCTTGCTATATACATATTACTTAACATACCGTTTGTTGGAAAAATTACTTAGCATATTATTGCTGTATTGTTGCATAGTACTGTTTGTGGGTAGTTTGCTGGTATTGTTTAGTATTCCTTTTTTATGAAATTGTAAGTTTGTAGTACTGTTATTCTTTATTGTGACCTGTACTTGTTTATAGGGATTATCAGTTTTGTAGTTTTGTGGCATCAGGAGATAATGGTGGAATAGGATCATGTCGTCGGTTGGGTCGGAGGTAAAGGGTAGGGGTGGCAAGAGGGTCACGGGCTTATCTAAGTTAAGGATAGCATCATGGATTATAAGGTCACTAACAGGGAAGTCCATAGAATTAGTAAAATATCTTTAAAGGCGACATATTAATATAACGTGTGTCCAGAGACCAGATGGGTAGGCACCAAAGCATGGGACGTGGATAGATTTAAGCTGTGGTACTCGAGTGGTTCTAGGGATAGAAATAGTGTAGGTATCCTAGTAGATGAGAATCTTAGGGATTATGTGGTTGAGGTTAGGATGGTTAATTATAGGATGATGTTTATCAAACTCATGGCTGGTAGACTTATAGTGAACGTAGTTAGTGCTTATGCGCCCCAAGTAGGCCTAGATGGGGAAGTCAAAAGGCTCTTTTGGGAGGATCTGGATGAGGTTGTGTGAGGCATACCAGAGATAGAAAAATCTTCATCAGGTTTGACTTTAATGGGCATATCGGGACAACTACTAGCGGGTTTGAAGATGTTATTGGAGGCTTTGGTTTCGGGGAGAGGAATGGAAGTGGGACATCTCTCTCGGAATTTGCCAAAGCCTTTGAGTTAGTGATTGCTAATTCATGTTTCCCAAAGAAGGAAAACCACTTGATTACCTTCCTTAGCATGGTAGCTAAGAATCAGATAGATTACCTACTTCTTTGAAAGGGTGATAGAAGTCTATGTGAGAATTGCAAGGTTATTCCAAGTGAAAATGTTTTCACTCAACATAGGCTTTTAGTGATGGATGTAGAGATCAAGAGAGAAAAGAAGAAAAGGTCATGTATGCCCAACCTAGGATTAGATGGAGAGGCCTTACTCCTGCCCCTCGTGAGATGTAAGAAAAATTGAGAAACTTAGAGGCGTAGAGTAGTGAAGGTAATATGAACTGTATGTGGGACAAGAATGTTGGTTACTTAAGAAAGGTAGCTACCGAGGTACCAGGGGTTTCAAGAGGGACCTTTGGTGGACGTTAGGGTGATTGGTGGTGGAATGATGAAGTTCAGGGCAAAGTGAAAGATAAGAAGGTCGCTTGCACAGAGTGGTTAGAGTGTAGGGATGAAGATGAAAAGCAAAAGCTTAAGGTAATCTATAAGACGGCCAAGTCAAAAGCAAAGATGGCGGTGACGAAGGCTAAGTTAGCAACGTTTGAGTGCCTTTATGAGGAGCTTAGTGATAAAGGTGGGTACAAGAGATTGTATAGGCTCGTTAAAATAAGAGAAAGGAAAGCTCGTGACTTGGACCAAGTGAAGTGCATCAAGGATGAGAAGGGAGAGGTGTTGGTGGATGACACTTCTATTACATTAAGGTGGAAAGCTTACTTTCATAAACTCTTAAATGAAAAAAGAGATAGAGATGTTGAGCTGGGTAAGTTGGGATACTCTGAAAACTATCGTGATGATGGTTATTGCAGGCAGTTCAGAGTTGAGGAGGTAAGATGGGCTATTAGTAGGATGAAGAGGGGGAGGGCGATCGGGCCCGATGAGATTCCGGTAGACCTTTGGAAGAACATGGTCAAGGATGGTATAGAGTGGTTGACTAGACTGTTCAATGCTATCATGAAGACTGCCAAGATGCCTGATGAATGGAGGAAGAGTGCAATGATTCCATTGTACAAGAATAAAGGGAATATTCAAAACTGTAACAATTACAGGGGTATCAAGTTGTTAAGCCACACTGTGAAGGTCTGGGAGAGGGTAGTGGAGATAAGGGTACAAAGAGTAATATCTATCTCAGAGAATCAGTTTGGATTCATGCCGAAGCGGTCGACTATTGAAGCAATTCATCTTATTCGAAGGTTAGTGGAGAAGTATACGGAAAGAAAGAAGGACCTTCTTATGGTATTCATTGATCTCGAGAAGCCATATGACAAAGTCCCAAGGGATGTCTTATGGAGGTGTCTAGAGGTGAAAGGTGTACCATTGGAATATATCAAGGCGAATAAGGACATGTATGATGGAGCCAAAACTCGGGTAAGAACGGTGGGTGGAGACTCAGAGTATTTTCCTGTTGAGATGGGACTCTATCAAGGATCTGTGTTGAGCCCTTTCTTGTTTGCCTTGGTGATTGATAAGCTGATGCGATCTATCCAAGAGGAAGTAACATGGTTTATGCTATTTGCAGATGACATAGTACTAATTGATGAGACTCGAACTAAAGTTAATGATAGGCTGGAGGCCTTGGACACGTTTTGGAGTCCAAAGGATTCAAATTGAGTAGGATCAAAACTGAATACTTGGAGTGCAAATTCAGTGATGAGAGGGATGAAACAAACTTTGATGTAAGGCTTGCCACTCAACCTATCCCCAAGAGGGAAAACTTTAAGTATCTGGGGTCCATAATCCAGAATGGTGGCGATATCGATGATGATGTCACACATCGTATTAGGGTAGCATGGACTAAATAGAGGCTTGCATCTGGAGTATTGTGTGATAAGAAGATACCACCTAAACTCAAAGGTAAGTTTTATAGATTGGTGGTTAGACCATCTTTGCTGTATGGGATGGAGTGTTAGCCAATAAAAAATGCACATGTCCAAAAGATGCATGTTGCAGAGATGAGGATGTTGAGATTGATGTGTGGTCACACCAGGAGTGACAAAATTAGGAATGAGACCATTTGAGAGAAGCTTGAGGTTGCTGCGGTGGCTAATAAGATGAGTGAAGTGAGACTGCGATGGTTTGGACATGTGCAGAGAAGGAGTATCGATGCTCCTATTAGGAGGTGTGGGTTCAGGAACTACACGGAGGGGTAGAGGTAGACCAAAGAAGTATTGAGGGGAGGTGATCAGACATGATATGGCGGAACTTGATCTCACTGAGGACATGACTCTAGATAGAAAGAAGTTGAGGTCACGAATTAGAGTAGTAGGCTAATTGTTTTTTTTACTATTCCCTTTCTTTTACTTTTTTTCATATCTAGTTTATTCTTCTTATGGGTTTTTGAGATGAGGGTTCCTAGAAAACAACCTCTCTACTTCTATGAGGTAGTGGTAAGGTCTACGTTCATTCTACCCTTCCCAGACCCCACTTGTGGGACTCCACTGGGTATATTGTTGTTGTTGTTGGTCTTCACTGGGTATGTTGTTGTTGTTGTTGGTCTTCTAAAGTCCAGGTTATACCCATTTCTCACTCAATTTTGCTCCCGATCAAGAATATGAGTTGGATTTTCGATATTACACACGGATTTTGAGATATATAGAAATTACGATTATGGGCATTTCCGAAGCACACTTTTGGGGCGTTTCAATATCTCTCCCTTGGGAACATTCGTCCCCAAATATCAAAGAAACATGTATGAGAGACGTAATCTTGAAGATTTCAGCCCGACATGAATGCAACAATTACACTTAAATATCATTTTCAAAAATCTCAATATGAATGCCAAAATCACCATAAACTTGTTACCATAAACATGAATGCATGAAAAATGACATAAGGGCTGAAACTTAAAACTTGAAATCATATAGGAGACTTAATTTGGTACCTTCAGCTTGAGTAGAGTGGAAAAGGTATGGGTATCGCTTCCTCATGTCCTCATCGACTTCCCATGTGACACTTTAACTTATTGGTTCCTCTGACGGACCTTGACAGAAGCCACATCTTTATTCCTCAACCTCTTCACTTGCCTACCAAAATTGCCTATCCAATAGGATGGCATTCATATACGAGTCATATAATGCTTTACAGAGCATAGATTGGGTCCGTAGAACACTTGGACACTTTGAATATTTTTGAAGTTTTTGGATAGTCTATGAGGGTACTTCTATGGGCCATAAAATGACCTACACATCGTGGTTTTTAGCATCTGGTCCAAGGCGACAGGACGAGACCCTCCTAAAATACGGGCCATAGAAGGGGTTCCGTAAATCATTTATAGAAACCTAAAATTTGGACCTAACTTCTACAAACAAACTCTATAGCCCATACATGCAATTATGGACCGTAGACGGGTTTTGTAGACCCTATCAGATAAAATTTAATAAAAAATATTTTTGGTATTTTCTTACCTTCCTAACCCCTGAACTATGTTATTTTGACCCTATAACTATCCATAATCGTCCCAACTCGTGCCATATTAAACTCATTCATATCCTAAACTCCTAAATACTCAAAATTCTCTCAAGTTCTTCCTCCTCAATCTATAGTGAAGAATTTATGCTAGGTTTCAAGCTTCATCACTCAATTCAAGATTTCTCCTAATATTTTCACCTAAGGTATATGAATATTCATATATGGGTCTCTTTCACCCCTGGAACCCAGCGATTCCTCTCTTTTTCAACATAATTCTACTATTTATTTTAAGAATTTTCATGATCTAAATTCCAATTACATGGATTATGATTTATATTGTTATTATCTACTTAATTATTCATGAATTGAATCAAATTGTATGAATTATATGATTTACAAGTGAACTTTCTCACATGCTATCTAGGATTCATGAAATTTATTTATGACTTTTCTCAATTTTGATTTCATTATCTCAAATTACATGATCATACATGAATTCAATTCAATTACATGATTTTAAGCTTAGTAGTTGTGAATCCATACTTTTCCTAATTTTCATCTCAAGTCATGATTATGCAAATTCAAGAGTCTAAATTTATGACAAAGGGTGACCTGAGTCCTTAAAGGTGACAAGACCCTAATAAGGTATGCTTTGTAATGATGGAAGGCCTACACCCACATTATATGAATTACATGAAAAATGAGCTATTCTTAGAACAAGGTTTTATTAATTGGATTGGTTGGTTTGAATTGCCTTCCTACATGATATGCTTATGAAAACTATAAATTATCAAAAGCTCAAGAATTTATGATAAGTAATTTTGGGATTTTAACTAGTCACCGAATGAGAACTTGAGGTGGGAACTCAACCCAAGGGGTCCGTACTAAATCTCATAACTACGTGCCACCATAGCATTTATCTTACTAATATAGTTTGCTAGTGGATCTACATAGCTCATCATTATACCCATTTTTACAGTGTAGAGTTCTATCTTGGCAAGTGGACTCCCCTTTTTTGATATAAGACCAACACTGGGATTCCATGTTATAGTTCACATTGTCTTATTGTTAGTTATCGTTATCTCCCACATATGTATGGTTTTTTATAATACTTTACATGACTTCATCTATGATTCACTTTTACATTGACCTTTTTCATGTTCACCTATACTTTTGAATTTCATATCATATCATAACATTTACTCGATCTTTGCACTACATGTTTCACTAAATATTGCATTGCCTGAATATTTAATATGTTAAAATGTATTAACACATACCTTTTCCTACGTTGATTTATAATATAGAAGAGGATTTACATTCTACTCCTCATTTTTGTGGCTAGATTTTTGTACTTGCTTTGAAGACTCTACGGTGAGTCATCATGCTTTGAGGGAAAACCTAGTATTACTCTGTCGTTGTTGCTTTAGATTTTAGGATATTATGAGACTAATTCTTGTATTACTTTTCCTATAGGGTGATCTAAGGACATGTCTTAGCCCCTGCCTATGCTAGACTATGTAGAGGCATGGTGGATTGTATAAAGAATCTATGTTGTCCTTTCATTACTTAGTCAGGTTACTTCTTTCCTTGGAATTAATATGAGGCCTATTCCTTATCCCCTCTTAGATTTTTCATTGATGTTATCTTACCTTATGAATGATCGTGTATGATATGTTAAAATTGTCTAGTTGGAGTCTTTTTGGGTTTCAATCGTCGTGTCACACCTAGGGCCTAGCTTGGATCATGATAGATAGTCTCCTTATGATAATTAAAGAAGTTTTCTTATTTCTTTCGTGATATTTTATTTTTAACTCTCATGTGGATTGCAGTATGAGTTCATTACTTTAAATTTTTGAATTTTCACACCTACCATTGAACTTTTTGTCAAAGAAAATCTATAGATTTCCCTAGTACAATTACCATAATATGTCAATCAACTTACAGGTAAAGCCTCTCAATAACTACTTTGACCAGCATGTGTTTTACCAGACATTGATGTTACGTATAATTCAATATCCCAACTTAGTGTGATACTTTAATGTGCATATTCTCCACATAATATACACAAAATAAAGGATAATTTTTTGTGTGTTCAACGCTAATAAAAATATTATACTACCTTCTGGCATCCCTCCTTTCTACAATATAATAACTTCAATTTATTATGCAATATTATTTGATTGGCTGGCAAAATTCTTCACTGAATGTCCTTGAGAGAGGTTATAGTGTGATCTGTTATTCTCCTCCTTCAAATAATTTTATTCAAAATTTTTCTTGTGTGTGATTTTGTTTAGGCCAGAGATCTTTAAAATCCATAACAGTAGAGAGCTCAAAACAAGATACACAAGCACACAATTTTTAGATGGATGAAAATGAACACTCAAGTAATGATGATGGATTCTTCCACCAGAAGTCGATACAAATAGGCTAAATTCTTTTCAATAAAAATTGAAAATAGAGTCTTCATTAAAATAATGATTCCTAATTCATGTTTTGAAAAAATAGTGACTAAAAAGAACAAACTTCTTTAACAATACCTAAGTAGACCTATTCTGGTCAAAGCAAGAGAGCCAGGTGGTCTATTTTCGATATAGCTCTTCGCCACTGCTTGATACGTCATAATATCTAAAAAGTAGTAGTCAGCTCCATGAGACTCCACCAATCCTAAATTATATAATCCTTTTGGCAACTAACTATAAATTCATAAGAATTCTCTCCATGCGCACCCTTGAACTATAGAGAATCCATCTTCCTAAACCTCTCGATCATCTTTAGCTCCTTAAGTGTCATGGTAAAACAAGTAACTGGGGGCGTATTAGCACCTAGAGAAGGCATACCCTTGAGTCTAAGAGCTACTACTGCAGCTGACTAACTTAATGGCATTTGAAGACTGTAATTGCCTGCTAGTTAGGAGTTTGTCTTCCCACCTTAGCTGGAGAACTTCTCGATATACTAGGAAAATACCAATCTGATTCATTCCTTTCGATAAGCTAATCATACATGCTAAAGTATCCTGAAATACCAGTGTAGCAATAAATTCAGATGGTGCCTAACTTAGGGCCATCTCCTCATTCTAAACCTGATCATCCTCTAGAACATAAACATCATCTTTGGAAGACCCTGCTGTAATATATACTAGAGCAGTTATTAATGTTATAGTCCCGATTGATGCAATAACTCATGTCCTATCTCTACATCACCTTTACCTCGTCCGTATGGTATGACTCGAGCAGCAAATATAAGTATAGATGCAAATGTAAATGTAGGTGTAGGTTCTCGACCACTATCATTCATAATCATGTTCTCACCATTTATGATAGAATGAAATAGGAAGAATTTATATTATGTTAGATCAGTTGTTCCCAATAAGGAAAGAGGAAGGGGAGTTTCCTAAAGCCTTACAGCCTCTTAAGGATAAGTAACAAATGTTTCCACACTGATCCGCAAGACTCTACTAGACTCTGCTTTTGTACTTAGTCGGACCTATAAACCATGCTCTAATACCATGTTGTAACGATTCAAAATCCCATTAGGCCACAAGGGTACTAATGAGTGGTGAATTTGCACTTATCTAGCGCTTAAATTGTGCGTAAAAAGTGACCGTAATTCCCTAATTATTTCTACAAATTGACATAACTTATTATATTTGCAGCAAGGTAAAGATTAAGGACCACATGGAGTACAAATATGCAAAATGGCTGCAAATATGTAAACAATGAATTATGAGACACTGAGTATCACAAAGAGTACTTAGTAAGTCGCTTACCCCATACCCGCCAAAAGATCACCCATCAAAAGGTAAGTCAATTGGTAAAGTGTGAACTATATAAGTAATTTGGCGAGGAGAAAACTTTGTTGGCGAGCTCGACTATAGGTCATTAACTTGGCCTAGAGTCACTAGTTACAAGTGGAATCAAGCACCAAACGGTAGATTGTCAACCAGGTTGGCGAGCTCAAGAGGAGCAATCTGCGAGCTAAAGGAACAATATGTGAGTCATCAACTTGATCGACGATCTTAACTAATGTCATCAATAGAAATTTTGAGTAAGATATTTTCTAATTTTTGTACAGAGTATAAATAGCTCAATTCGCTGGAAAAAGAGTAGGACATTGCTCAAAAAATTTTGAGTAAGATACTTTGTAATTTTGGTATAGAGTATAAACAGCTCAATGGCTGGCAAAAGAGTAGGACATTTTTCATGGATAAGAGTACAATTTTTAGGGAGAGCAATTTTTCTCCCTTTTTTATATGGAGAGAATAAAGGGTAGAAAATGCACTAATCTTTACTAAAGATAAGGGTTCTGCTGAACTGTTATTGATTTCTTCTAAATTTCTTGTGCTTGTAGATTAATTCAATGTAAGGGAATCTATTTAGTAAATTGTCCATGTTGTATTTGATGATTAGTTAGAAATTCCAATACTTCTAGGGGGATAATGTAAACTATTATCTAGAAATTGGTTGTTGGGTACTTGATTTTACTTAAGTTTTTGAATGAATTCTTATGGTTTTGTTATTTGGCCATATGTTTATGTATGGATTGAGGTTGCAAACTTAGTCCTAGCTTAGGATCTTCATATATTCTTGAGAGGGTTGCATGAAGTGAGGTTAAATGATGAATAGCCATTAATGTGTTGAGTTAATGAAATCTCCTGAGATAAGTGGTTTTTTCTAAGGTTGATGTGTTATGTATTGAACCTATAGTAGCTTGAAAAAGTTATTGTGAAAATTTGATCTTGAGTTTGAGAGAAGCTTGATCAAATGTTAGATCCACTTGCCCTGCCCATGTAGATCAATCATCTTTGAGTATTTTCAAACACCCATGCCAATTACTACTTGTGAGTCTATTTATCTTCACTTGAAGTTACTTAAACTCTCTTGATCTTTGCTTTCATTACTTAGATGTAGCGATAATTTCCATTAAAATTTACTTTCAGATCATTGTTTGTTTCTATATATTATTTGTTCATACTAAGAAAGACTAAAGCACCAGTGTCACTTGATTTGAACTCTAACCTGAGCATTTCTCTGTGATTCGAGCCAACTCCAAGTTGGTAAATATACTTTTGATGATCGCAAACACTTGAACTTGTGAAAAGTGTGTTAATGTGTTATGTCCATCAAAATGGCATTGTTGCTGGGGAAATGACATTATATTTCTTTTGAAGAAGTTCTTTGGTGATTTAGTTTTTTGTACTTTGAGTTTGTTTACCGTTTTATTTGTTGTTCCTGCTAATAATTAGGTGAAGACATGAGCGTAGTTTAAAGTATGACTGGTTCGAATATAGGGAAACCTGATGACGTTGCTAACCTTGATGATGTTACAAATGTCAGTGAGGCTAAACTAAATGCGGTTGGCAATATTGGTGCAATACTCTTGCTCCCTATTGAAGGAAATGCAGTGTTTCATTTTACCATCACCATGTTGCAGCTGTTATAAATAAAAGATTTCTATGGTGGGCAAAGCCTTTTCCTTGGGATTGGTTCTTGTTTGTACATCATTAGTCTATATTCTATCTAAATCTTATTTTGTAGCCGCTGCACAACTACTTATTTATGTAGGAGGTATAAATGTTTTAATCATTTTTGTTGTGATGTGCATGAATGTATCTGAATATTACAACTGAATGAGCACCCTCATGACCATATAAGGAACGTTTTAGATGTGTGAAGGTCGTTCACATTCAAAAATTTATCTCAAGAGTCCATTCATCTTCAATTTTTCCCATTCTCGTTGAATGGCGAAGCTTTAAAATGGTTAGTCGAACTTTCGGCCAAATCAATCACTTCTTAGGATGAGATAAAAGATGCTTTTATCGAGAGACTCTTTCCCCCTTTAAGGATGCTAAAGTTGAGGGAGAATATACAAAACTTCAAAAGAGTGGAGGGATAACTGATTTATGAGATGTGGATTTGTTTTCAAAAACTCTTGTTGCAATACCCAAACCATGGAGTGCCTGACCATTTGCTTCTCCAATATTCTATAGAAGTCTTGATGTGGTTAACAAAACCATTGAAAATAATTTATCTTATGGTGCTTTAGTGAAGAAAATATTTGCTAGAGCAACTGAGTTATTGGATGAAATGACAAAAATTCATAGAGTTTGATATACAAGGGATGATATGGTTACTCCTCTCACCTAGGAGCAGACAAAAGAGCAAATAGAAAATAACCAAGAATGAGATAGAGAATATGAAAAGGATGATGACACAGCTTGATCTCTTGACAAAGTATGTTACAGAGGTTCTTAAAGCGATTAATGCTATCAGAACAGGTGAAAACTTATCCCAAGAGGTTGCAATGTATGATAAGATATTCAGTTCTTATGTCAAACAGGTGCTTATTGCCCAAATTTTCAAAGGTAAAATGTCAACAAAGATTATAATCAAGGCAGTCAACAGAGAGATCATGGTTTGAATTAGAAAGAGCGAGAGGTTGAAAGAGAGTATTAAGTACCTCCACATGAGCGTACAAAGGTTGGAGAGCCTAAAGCCGATCCGAAACACTATCGAACTGAGGATATGTTGGGTTAAATTTTTAACAAGGTGGAAGGTTCTGAAAAGATGCTTAAGGAGATAAAAGGTGACTGCTCAACATTGAACCAAGTGGTCACATCATATTTGGCTTCTATTAAACACCTTGAGTCTCAAATGAATCAAATCTTCTCTCAGCTGAACGAAAGACTACCAGGAGGTCTACCAAGTGATACCATTGTAAATTCAAAGAAAGACCATGCTCATGTTGATGTTTGAGTCATGCTTAGATAAGTCATGTCGTGATATCAACTAACACACTTGTTGAGAGGCAACCCAAGTTTAATTTCTAATTTTTAGTATTTTGTACTGTTTTGTAGCTTTTAGGTATTGGATGTTGAGTCCATGAGTTGAAGGAAAAGATGTGAAGTGATGGAGAAAGTTGCAAGCTAGGATGAAGTTTTGTGCTTCTCCAACAAGGTTGGCAAGCGCACAAGATATCACTAAAGTTCAAGCCAAAATTGCACAGGTGCTACTATTAAAAGGGTGAGCAAAGAGATCGATCGACAAGTGGCTGAACCAGTTCTGTGAGGTAGGTTGACCTTGTAAGGTCCCTCTTGCCCCTCTGCCTAGGTCAAATTATGCAATGAAGATGAACCTTTGCGACTCGCTGAATCATTCAATGATGTTAATACCTTGCAAAATAAACCCTGAGAATTGAAGAGTCTTCTTAAAGATGTTATTCTTCAATCTTTTAAAAAATTCCACTTTTCTCTCTACTTTCCCTCACTACCCTATAAGTCCCTTTACTTTTCTTACAATTTTTTAAAAATCTTTACCTGTTTTTGAGCATGTCCATGTCAATTGCACATCATCTACTTGTTCTAAAACTTTATTGAAAGATATGTCCTCTTGTTCTTTGATTTTCAAGCCATTATTTAAGTGTTTTTGGGTGCTACTAGTGATGAATGCCATGTGGGTACTTGTTCTTGCTTGTTTTTGAGCTTATGGTGCTATATTTGTGCTTGTATACTAGAACGAAATCTAACAAATAGGTACCCTAGTTATGGTGACTTTTGAGTTTAGTTAATTTTTTGTGGCTTGTGTGAAATTGATGTTATGGGTACTATTCATGGATATTCAATTTGTTGAAAATGGGTTAAAATCATACTTTGATGTGTTGGATTGTGTTAGAAGACCCCATGCTTAGTTTTAGTTTTAAGCTGATTGGAAATGATTGAAATCGTTTAAACTTAATATTTGGGTATATCGTCGAACCTTTGTGGGTGAAGTCTGTGATTGACAAGTTTACCTGATGATGGATTAGTGACGATTCTCTTAAGTGTTTTACTATCGATCTGTTAGACCCTGTATTTCTTTAAATTAAGGATAACTACCCAATTGGAAAATTTTATTGTGGATGTCGTGTGATCGGGACTTAAGTATATTTTTGGTGCATGATTAGATTATCAAGTGAATTTGGTATGTATTATTAAGCTTGAGTCGGAAGTCCTCAATTGGATCAAAATAGAAAAGTTTGGGACCTAATTGATCAATAGGCT
>JAOTQR010130472.1:0-22203 GCA_025774065.1 Solanum ossicruentum | reverse complement strand
TATATATAACACACACACACTCCTTTTTTCATCATCATAAAGGCATTCAATTCATAAGACATGCATTGGACCTTCAAATCCTCAAGAAACCATAATAGGACATTTTATCAAACACTTAGAGGGTGTGTAGTACTAGTTTAAAACCATGCGATTGAAGAGTGTTATCATGCCAGAAAATCCAAGGTAAAACCATCAATATATTGTTGGTAACACCTTCAAAAAATATACATCAAAATACTTCATCAAATCTCACATTAGATCTTAGATTCATAGCCCAAAACATGGTAAAACAGTCACAATTTCATAAACCCCAACATAGTATGCACTGAATTTCATAATAAATAAGACCCTTGAGTAAATCAACTTTAAATCATACAAATTAGAGTAAAAAGAAGCTTGGGTATGAGGAGTGAAAGGAATCCATGAAAGAAACCCACATACCTTACCTTAAGAGATGAAATATTGAAGATTGGAGATGGATACTTGAAGCTTGAGAGGAAATCATTTGATCCGAGGAGGGTTTTGAGAATTGAATTTAGGAGTAAACGATTTGGCTAGGTGTTTGAGGGAGTATTAGGAAATTTGTAGAATGATATGAAGGTGAAACATGGCTAAGTATAGGTATTTTCACGTTTGGGAATATCGTAGGCCCAAAACTTAAAAGTCTTCGACCAATGTCAAAACTATGCAACAGAATACACTGAGGTCCACCCTTGGCGCGTCGCCACAGGGGCGCGGAAACCTCACTGGAATTTGCATTTTTCAAAAATCAAAATTGCTAATCGATTGTTCCTAAATCGGGGTTACATCCATCTTCAACTCAATTTGACCCCCTGAACAAGAATATGAAGTCAGATTTTTGATATCGTGCACGGATTTTGAGATATATGGAAATTACAATTTTAGGCACTTCCCAGGAACATTTTCGAACACTTTTGGGGTCATTACATTTTCAGGACAACTTTTCTATACTAGGGCTCCTAAACTAGGGTCGTTATAATATCTCTCTCTTAGAAATATGCATCTCCGAATGTATTTAAAGGCAGGTTCTGAGAAGTGACCTAGCAACTAATAACACAGTATGCATGCAAAAATGCAATCACACATCATTTCTAAAAAATTTTAGATTTCATACTTTAAACATGTCTCAAAACAGTTCATAAGCATCAAAATAAATGCATATATCATGAGAAACTAAACTGCATGGAACTTGAGGTTTTGGAAGAATTTCTTAACATCTTAGGCTTGAGTAGAGTGGAATAAATGTGGATAATGTTAAATCATGTATGCTTTTGCTTCCCATGTAGCACTCTTAACTTGTTGGTTTCTCCAAAATACCTTGACAGATGCAACTTTTTGGTTCCTTAGATTCTTCACTTGTCGATCTAGGATTTCAATCGATACCTTTTTGTAACTCATCCTCTTCAATGTTCACATCATTCAAAGAAACTATGGAACTTGGGTCACTTATGAATTTCCTTAACATTGATACATGGAAGATTGAATGAATCAAGTGCAACTCATTTGGTAGATCCTATTCATGCACTACTTTCCCAACTCTTCTAACCTCCTTGTAAGGTCCCACATATCTAGCACTCAATTTTCCTTTCTTACCGAACCGGAGAATACCTTTCATTGGAGACACCTTCAAATGGACCCAATCACCAACTTGGAACTCAAGTTCCCTTCTTCTCACATCTAAGTAGGACTTTTGCCAGCTTTGGGCTGTTTGTAATTTCTCACTTATGCTTTTAATTTTCTCCATAACATTCATTACCATGTTTTGTCCTATTAATGCCACCTCACCATCTTTGAACCACCCGATGGGCGATCTACATCATCTACCATACATCGCTTCAAATGGTGCCATCTCGATACATGCATAGAAGCTATTGTTGTAGGCAAAGTTGATAAGTGGAAAATGTTCAACTTCCCTTGAATTCCTATACACATGCTTTCAATATATCTTCTAATGTCTGAATAGTCCTCTCGGCTTTCCTGTCGTTTTCATGGTGAAAAGTTGTACTCAACTTCACCTTAGTGCCAAGTCCTCTTTGAAAGCATTTCCAAAAGTGAAAACTGAATTGCAATCTGCAATCTGATATGATGGGAAATGGAATCCCATGTAACCTCATCGACTCTCACATGTACGAGCGAGCATATTTAACTAATTGAGTTAATAATGACTAAATATGCTAGGTTGCTTGTAGCCCATGTTCAATTATGACACACGAGTGTCTTATATGATTCAATTACGATATCATACATAGATCACCGAGGACACGCTTGGCCTAAGAAGTCTCAGCAAACCCCTAAGACCTTAGCCATTGAATCCATAGTTATGAGCTTCAACTGAAACCCTATAATGTTTCCAGCTATTACATCCATTCCACACTCTAATCATTCTAGTTAAAGCAATAATTAGAGATCTAACTTAAACCCAAATTTGTAACCTTGAAATTATAGATTAAACATAGGAATGGATGTAAATTCACTCAAATCAACAATAATAAAGTCAAAATATCAATAACATAACAGATAATCAATAGCCCATATCATTAGCACACCTCTAACATAGTGGTTTTAACCACTCATGCTAGATATTAGAAATTCAATACCAAAAATAGCAGCTAAAGTCATGGGTAGCAAGATTGAATAGAGAATAGTTGATTAACACTAGTAGATCTCCTCAAGTTTTTCTTTCCAAGAGCTGGAAACTCTATCACCCCTTTGTACTCTAGAGCAAGAAATGCTCTATGTACTGCTACTCTCTCTGTAAAACTAAGAAGAATGATATATATAATATCCTTTATAATTTTCTTAAATATTACGTGCAAAACTATACGAGTTTATGCTCTGAGTTTCCATTTGGCAGTCAAGGCCATCCACTATAGAGCACTCCGGTGATGCGTTGAATGTGCGCTTGAACGCTTTCCTCTGCATCCTGTTAAGACTTGTTGCTCTACAACATTAGGTGATAGTTCTTCACTTCATTGATATAGTTTGGCGATTCACCGAAGTTCCTCTCTCATTGCCTTCCTGTCACGATTTTGGGGCTTTGAATACTACAACTTTAGGTAGTCTGTTGAGCCATTCCGCGATATGCTGAATATGTTTGGCGATGTAGATTCTGACCACCTTCTTAACTTGGGCTTGAACCTTGGTTACTGTAATACTATGCGATCTCCCTAAGTGTTCAGAGGATCCCCGAAAATGTAGGCGATACTGCTTTTATCCACCTTTTTACACTTTTTCTCCTTTTCCAAGATTTGTCAAGTATTGTCCATTTGTGCACTTTTAGTTTCATTTCCTGATATAACACATACACATTAGTCAGAGATTGGAAATAATAGCACACTTTGGATAATATTTCTTTGTAAACTACGCCAAAAGGAGTTTGAAATATAAACTCATCAACACCCCCAACTGAAGCCTTTGCTTTCCCTCAAGAAAATTAAACATCAGTCAATCCAATTTCAGAGCTTTCAAATAGGTCCACAGGGAGCAACACATGCACTTCCACTATTTTCATCCTCTCTTGAACTTTCACGAACCACATACGTGATTTTGAAGCCCCAAAAGGTGTCTATGGAGTAATCTAGACATGGTTGTACTCAAAATTGCTCATGTAGCTGATGATCACTGCCTAAAGGCATCACTATTTACCTTCATGCCAAAATGTGATCCTTGAACACACAAGATTATGACATTATTTTCAAAGAATCTCTTCAACACTCACTCTCCAATTGTGAAATAACATGTAAGCTTCAATCTATATGCTTGCTCTTATTCTCAATCAGAGTTTACTTGACTTTCTTCTGAAGTATGATCCCAAAGGACTTTGTTAGGATTGTAATGTAGGGTTAAGGTTAGGTAGTCTAGCATATGGATAGTAGTGACTCATCCCTCCTTAAACTCTACACATTCTTTTCATGCTCAAAGTTCCTTTTGGTCCTCTTCTTTTCCTCTCATTTTGAAACCTCTTTTGCTTTTGATCTTTCATCCTAAGTGTCTCCCCTTTTTGCACTAACTTTCACAAATTTAAAGGGTCCTCTTTTCCAAGCAATTCTTTTTCATTCAACTTTTTTTAGCTTTTTCAACATTTTTCTTGCATTCATCATTTTTAGGAATCCTCACCTTTCTTTCTTTTTCTTTTGTCTTTCCTCGGCTCTTTCATGGGAGACACACCCTTCTTTATACTAATACCCCAAACTTTGGCCTTTGGACATCAATTTTCTCATTTCAATCTCAAGGAGGGATTATTAAGGAACAAGAAGGAATTGTCTTTCACAAATACAAGTCAGAGCTACATAGTTGCAAAAGAAAGGATCGAGGCTCAAAGAGATTCACTAAGGACTCGATTCATTGTCAATGTATGTCAATATGGTCAAAGTGGACTTAATGGAACAAAAGAAGGCCTAAGGTCCTTTCCTAAGACTCCTCAACAAACCGGGCAAGTTCGAGATATTGCAAAACATGCATTTCAACAAAATTCCTAATATCATAATGGCAAAATGGATTCAAATTTGAACAATGATAACATAATCGCAATTTTCAATCATCGCATATCCATGCTCAATAACTCACATAGTCAACTTAAGATGCATAAAATTCATACATGGGCTGATTCATAAAAAAAGGACTAATTAGTGAGTGAGTACATGCTCCTCGCCTATGGCATCATCCAAATCAAAAATATGGATCATCGATACTTGGATTACTAAGGACAAGAGGCACGACATTTGTATTAGAAGAACTTTTCATATATGCACAGGGTTTGGCAAAATTCAAGGATATCATTTGCAATCATTCATCCATTCAATTAAAAAAAGAAGAAAATTTAAATAGCAAAATAAATACTACTTTATTACAACCCAAATTAAAATTATTTACAACCCAAAAATTTTAAATTGTCTCAACATTCATCAACAAATCAATATAAACATCACTGTCTCATCAAATCATAACAAAAACATAAGGTAATCATCATCAACAGAGACAAGGAACTCCATATGTTCACCCCCTCCTAATTAAAAAACATTGTCCTCGATGTGCAAGATACAATAGAAATCAAGCATAAAAGGAAGGAATGAGTGTTAGAACCCCCCTGGTCTGAGTCAATTCTGTTGTGTTAGTGGTGGAGCTAGAGAAGTGGTCATGGGGGCATCAATATCCTTATCTATTAGTGCATTCTCCAGATCAATCAAAGGCCTCTAGGCTCGGGCTTACGTACACTGGATGTGCCTATTATGGACGTGTCTAAAAGAGACAATGCTTTCACAGTGTCTATGATTTCGCCTTCCACCCTTGCTAAATCATTATGCTCCTTCTAGGTAGGCTCCACTTCTAATGCTTCTTTATCAGTTTTTTGGGTGCTTGTTTCCTTGGTTTCTTCACTGCCCTCACCCGGAACATCCACATGCTTCACATCATTAGGGACTATAGTCATGTCTACCTTGGATGGATCCTCTAGGCCATCCCAAAAGTGCTTAAATCTATGGAGAAGGCAGCCACCTCCTTTTATGAAGAAGCAATATCAACTTTTAAAGCCAATGATCCATCACTTACATCGCCTACCTTCTCTACAGCTACCACCCTATCCTTCAAGCTGGCCAGTTCCTTTCCATGGTCTTCAATCATATCCTCAACATATGTAGTCTTAGTTTGTATGCCTCCATCAACTCCCACTACCTAGCCTCAGCCTCAACATATGGCTTCAATGCTTTGGCTATAGCTTTCTCAACTAGCTTAGACATAGATGACTCAACTCGAGTGGCACGAAAATTGGCTGTTTTGGCCAGTAAGCCAATGCCATAAATAGTAGCTCTAGTGAGTGGAGGTTGGTCATCTTTGGCCTATAGCTCCACTTGTGCCTCACCAGCGGTCGAGGGGCAGAAGATGAATATAAAGATGAGGAGAAAAAATTTAAGCCTACCTCGAGACCTAGCTTTGCAGTACCAGACTCGAGGGCATCAACATCAACTACCAATATTTTGTCCACCAGGTTCTTTCTTGCCCTATCTTCCTCTTCCCTTAGAAATTTAGCCTCAATCCTCTGGATGTCAGTAGATACTAATGGAGTGACCTCTACATCAGCCTTCTTACTTCCAAGAACTCCAACTTGCTTACATTGGGCTGTGATGAGGCTTGGAACAACAATAAGGCCTGATCTTGTTTTTCTTTGGTGAGGATTTCTGGGGTGATGATTGTATAGATTCAACTCGTTTCTATCCATAATGCAACCTTTGGCCTACCAAAGTATCGACTCATTCTATGAAGGCATCAAGTTGCTACTAATGAATCCAAACTAACACTGTACTGGTATGTTCATTTCCTTCTTTTTAATGATTGCTCTCTTCTCTAACCACGAGGGAGCTGGAATTTCGATCAATGGGGCTAACCATGCTTTGATATCCTCAAATGTCTCGAGCTGCATTATATCTTTCAGGTTGCTCTAGTTCTGAAACGTGCATCCCAGAATGTCATTGATTTCAGTTTCACCACATGGGACTTGTACACCCCTAACCTCTACAACATCAAGAGGCTTGAGTACCATTTGCACTTCGCTTTTGCTCTTTAAAAGGGCCTTACCACAGGCCTCATAAAACTCGCAAACTACTCTGTGCACATACGGATCCCGAGATTTGGTAAAGATATGAAAGTTGTGAAATTTAAGGACATCCCAAACCTCTGGGTATCGATCAATAACTCCATCCATTGATAGTTGTTTCTCTTCTAGAATTGTCCTATACCCCTTTGCTATGAGTTTGTTTAGATGTCTTAGAGCTATTATTTCTTAAATTCTCTGTGATAATACACAAATAGGTTTGGTGGTAGCAGTTACCATAGCTGAAAGTTATAGAGCTTAATAATATTTAACAATTAGACAAAGCGTATGTGATGCTTTGGCGCATCGACGAGTCTAATTCGGTGGTCACAATGACTATCATCAAAGATGACTGGCAAGGCCAACTCCTATGCATTCAAAATTTGATCACTTTTCATAGGAGCAGTTGGGATAATCACAAACTAACCCATATTCAATCACCAATACACACTCGTTCAATTATTTTTACATTCACATGGTCATTATGGCTATAACTTCATTCAAGTAATGACTTACCCTTAAGAATGATGTCACCCAATCTATCATTGAGCAAGTTCATTTTCACTCAAAAGATTTTGGGGATACTCAGACTTCACCCATAGCCAATAAGAGTAATCAATACAACAAGAATGCATATACATTCAAGCATTCTCATGATCATGGTAGTATCTCAAGTTAAAGCATTCAACAGGGTACTAAGGACCAAATTGAGACAATACTTACTAACATTTCACATTTGGGCAACAAATCTATCACGTTTAGTCCAAGCCCACATCATATGCACCACCAATTTCAAGATATTTTTGAATGAATCAAAAACCCAAATAAATCACACAAACATATAACATAGGGTTTTAGAATCATCATAATGTATCACCCACATGATTTCCATCAATTTTTCAGTCACAAAACATGATTGTCAACTCACAAAAACTCTGATCAAGCTTCTTCATCTCAAGGACATCATATGCATAAAAGAAATTAAAGCTAAGGGCCAAAAACATACCTATTTAATGATATAGAGACTGATGAGAACCTTATGTTAACTTTTGTTGATGAATTTCTTCACACCAAGAGAAATTTTGCAATTAAAAGACTAAAAGGAAGTGTTGGCTTGTGAAGGAAGTGAAAAGGAAGGAATATGAACAGTGAAAAGCCCAAGGCAGTGGAAAAGCCTTTAATAGGTCAGTCAGGAATGAGGAGTCGGTGATGTCGACTCTCCCTACCAAACACATTCTGTGGTATGCTGATTGTGCTTAAGACTGCCATTTTTAATAGAAATCAAACGTTAACTTTGGTCACAAAAGGTGGTGTCATTGACCATCGCTCAACATGTTCGGCAATACGCCAAATTACAACTAAGATCACTGAATTTGATAGCACCTTAGGAGTCCTTGAATGACTCCAAAGGCTGTCAAACTCTCGATCACTGTATTAATTTGGTGATTCGCCAACCAGGCCCATTAGGTCACCTTTTTATCTTCCACTTCAGATTCACCCTCTTCAAACCTGCATAAATTAACACCCATTATTTAAAAGAAAATCTTATCTAACTACCTTGGGTTGCCTCCCAAGCAACGGCGTAGTTAACGTCATGGCACGACATAGTCCTTCCACTCCCTCAAGTCACCCATGAGCAGTCTATCACTGATATCGGCCAGAGTTCTTTCACCTTATTCAGATATTTGCAGATGTTGAACACCACCTTCTCTTTATTTACCCTAAACATTAGGTCTCCTCTTTCTGCATCCATAACTGCCCTTTCTGGTGGCTAAGAATGGCCTTCCTAAGATAATCGACACATCGGTGTGTACGTCATAATCCATGATTACAAAGTCAGCTAGAAGAATGAACTTTTCTACCTTCACCAATATATCATGAAGAATCCCACTGGTTTTTTGATGGACTGATCAACCATAACCAGATGCATAGTAGTTGGTGAAGGGGATTCCAGCCCCAATTCATCAAATATAAACAAGGGCATAAGATTTATGCTTACGCCACATAGCACCTTGTTGAATTTGTTAGCTCCAATGGTGCAAGGTATCATGAATGCACCAGGGTACTCTTTCTTCATAACTAGAGCTTTTGACAAGATAGCACTGTAATTGTAAGATACCTCGATTGTCTCACATTTTAGGGTCTGATTCTTAACATCAACTCTTTTATAAATTTGGCATATCTTGGAATTTTAGTCAATGACTCAACCAATGGAACATTTATGGACGGAGAATTGAACATGGAAAGAAGTGTTTGAAATTTGACATCCTCCTCTTTCTTCTTTAATCGCCGAGGGAATGAAGGATCAATCTTAACTTGAAGTGCTTTCAACCTCATAGCTGAACTTGAATTTTCACATAAAGTTTTCTTACTATTCAGAGTATCATCTCCAATCTTCACTTTTCATCACTCTCAGAATTGCAAAGAGCATCACCACTTCCATCATCAGCTACACTCTCACAATATCAACACTCACTGCACCTTCATCTTCTCCTTCTTCATTCTGACATTTTTCAACAGTAAGTAAGGACTTAGTGCCTTCTACCACTCTTCCACTACGGGCAATGATAACTAAACTTTGCTATCAGTGACCTTAGTATTGGCTAATGTGTCACTAGGCAAACCACCTTTTGATCGCCGATTGAGATGGGTGATGTCACACAAGATATACTTCCTTTTTGAAGGTTATAGTGGTCATTGTCAAGATATATAACAACCAAGGTTAGGATTGAATCCCATAGGAATATGGTAGACTTAAAGTAATTTTAAGTAACTAAAGTTAATTAACCTACTTATCTCTCGAAGGGAGGTGTTTTTGTATAATTTGCAAAAACTAAACCTAAACTAGAACAAGTGTTGTGAAATCGATGAGAAGAGTAACTAGGGTATTGTCTTCCCCATGATCTCCTAACTTGGTATTACCAAATAATCGTAATCTTTTCTAGTGTATTGCATGCAACAATGATAAGTTAAGGTTAGCAAACCTTTTGACCAAGGCGAGAGGTAAATTTACTATGTGATTTGATCCATCCTGTAGTGTGACATTACTAACCCTTACCTATTGTCCCAGTACAACCTCCTCTTGATCCAGTTCGGTTGATTAGATGAGAAAAAATTGATCGAACCCTATTAATTAATCTCTTTTCCCATTCATTGCTACATTAATCTAGTCAGTAACAGTTAGGTGAGTTCTAACATTGGCAATCGTTAAAAAGCAATCAAAATGATATTAATTAATATATACATGCACATTTTCCAAGAATTACGAATTATCTAATTTTACCTTGTTTGTTCTTCCTAGTTCCCACAACCCTAGTTGTGAATTTAGCTATAGATATTTATTGTAGATGCAAGAATCACGATAAGGAATAACATAATATAATGCTTACAAAGATGAATTTAAGAATAAGAAATCCCAAACTCTTCACAAGAAATTACAAAGTATTGATTAAAATCACAAAGTTGTGTTCCAAGTGTTTCTAAGTACTTCCTCTATGTTTCTAGTCATTCTCCTTTTTTCTCTACTGAAAATGGACTTAAAAAACTATTTATAATAGGTGAATTATAAATCCAAAACAAAATAGAAAAACTAGATTCAACAGACAATATGAGCAGGGTTACGGGCCATACAAAGTTTTATTGCCCGTACTAGGCCTTCGTGATCTTCACTCTTCACAACTACACAAAACTTTTACAAGACCTTCTATGGGCTATATTCAGACTCATGACCCATATACAGTTTCATCTGATGACTATTCAGAAAATCTCAACTTCTGATCCTCAAGGTACGGAACCTCATCCATGGCTCGTACAAATTTCCACGGCTTGTCTGACAGTTCGTAGATGCAACTTCAGAAAATTGGACCTACAATGGATCTCAACTATGAACATACTCTACAGCTCATGAAAATTTCCACGGCCTTTAAAGTATTTCGTATATCAGCAAAATTACAACTGCAACACTTAGCCCAAAATCTTGCCAAATCCTATAATCCTAAAAAAGAAACATAAAAGCACATCAAACCCACTAACATCGATTTGAGAACATACAAAATTCCAAGTTTTAAGCATCAAAAGCACTGTATTTTGATAGCACATCAACACCCTCAACTTAAAATTATTGCTTGTCCTCACGAGATGGACTCCATCTACATAAGTAGTACAGTAACACACAGACCTCGATCTAATGGCATATATCACCTCAAAAGTAGTGCAAATACTCACACTACACATTAATGCATATGAGATAGCTCTCAAAAGAACCAATGTAGATCAATACATGTGACAGTGCAATTGTAACAAGTAAGGTAACCATGGATGAGCAATAATCACTGAATTAGTCTAAAATCAACAGTGTAATGCAAGTTTCACCACAAAAAGAAGTCTCATATCCTACTTATGATCGTATTTTCAGATTCAATGCTTAGGACTAAACAAAATCACTCACTCTCACAACAGATATTCAAACATCATGCTCAATACCATATACTTAACCTATACTCACAACTATGACCTTTGACTACTTGGACTAGGATCATTATAGGACTTTCTTGGCTTGTAATGTAGGCTCAGGGGGCCTTGGTATGATATTTTTGGAACATAGTGACTAATGGCCATCCTTGACATTGTGTTATTCTACATTGTTGCCTACCAAAACTGCCATTTTTCAACTCATTCTCCTTTTCTCCTATTTCAAGCTTTTCTGGGTCCTTACTCTCATTTTTAGCTCATTGCCTTCTATTTTACATTAGTTTTTTTCTTTTTAGCTCATTGTCTAGGCATTTATTCATGTTTTCTTGCGCCATAGTAAATTTTTCTCCTCTTCTCCCGTATCACTAGCTTCCACCCCATTTTATGTGGTTAATTTTATACCAACTACCCTCAACTTACGTGTTTGGCCTGAGTCAAGATGCATAATATCCAACCTTTGAACCAGGGTCAATTTTTGATAGCCACCCTCAACTTAGGATCTTTGTCTCTGTCAAGGTGCACAATATTCAAGAAAGGACAGGGCCAATTTTAGGATTTTACATACAAGTTTAGGTTACTTAAGTTTTTACACAAAAAGGGGTATATGCAAGGCTCAAACATTGGGATCACGGGATACATTACACATTTGGTTGGTCATTTTTGCTTAGTGGACTAATATGAATAATGGTCTAAGATACTTTCCTAATCAACTAACCTACAGTCTAAGTCAGAGTAACAGGGCAAGTTCTGAATTGAAACACAATATAAGAATTAAGAAAAGAAAGCTCACACACACGACACTGATTACACTATGAATATAGACTCTCAGATCATGCTTTTCATCATATCTAGACCTTATTTATCAAAAGAAGCATTGTCAGTCAATCAATATTGCATGGTTGCTATCAAGACTACCTAACAAAATTTTGATGGGTATCATTTTTCACACAAAAATTAACATATGTCATAGACTTCAGTACTATAGGATACTAATACTACCTACATATCCTAAACATGCCTGTCCAATAGAAAATAAATATCCTTAGGGAAAAAGCACAGGCAAGAAAACCCCTCGTATTCAAAATTTGGGATAGTTATAGGCTATAGTTACTCAGGCGTCACTGGGCCTATAACTACCCACACCCCATTGAAAAGAGTTTGCATTGTCCTCAATACCTAAAATATAATAGAATCAAAGCATAGGGGTCACAAAACATACCTGCGCGCCTAAGTGCTAGTCTCTACCTTGGGTCCCATGCAGCGCCTGATTTATTGTCGCGGTATGGCTTAGACAACTTGGGTACTTAGACTTCACAATGTGTTCGTGCTTTCATAATATTCACTTCTCCAACATTACCAAGATAAAGTTTGACTTTTTGGCATTTACTTTGAATTTTGTGCCATTCTCTTTTGCAACTCAATAGCCCCATGGTCGAAAATATGTGATACTCTGAATGTCTCCGGCCATCTGAACTTGAGTTTCCTAGGGAACAACTTCAATCTGGAATTGTATTGCAACACTAAATCCCCTAGCACAAATTGGCAATTTTCAATGCGACGATCATGCTGCAACTTCACTCTTTGATTATGTAGGGTTGAGCTCTTATATGCCTTTAGGTGAAACTTATTAAACTCATTAAGTTTGCTCAGCCTAAAGTTTGCTACATCATTCCTATCTAAGTTTAACTTTTCGAGCGCTCACATCGCCTTTTGCTCAAGTTCCACCAGTGTAATAACTTGGTTGGTCATTTTTGGCTTTATCTGTAAAAATTACTATTTTACCTTTTCGCAAGTTGCTTTGGGCCTACTTTGAGTTATTTGAATGGTTAGAATTGAAATCTTTAGTTTTAAAAGTTGAAAATATGAGCTTTGATATTTTTGAAAGCTTAAGTTGTTGAAAAAGTGAGTTTTTGTGTCATTTTGAGTTTTAGAGGTTAGATTGGGGATCTATCAATTCCAATAGCTTTGAAATGTCAAAACTAAACTACAGGAAGTTGCAAAACTGATTTGGAGTTAAAATGAAGTTTTTAGTTCTAAAGTTGTGATTTTAGTCGTTTCCAAATTAAAGTTTCACTTTGGTCAACATTCGGAGTTCAAAATCTCTGATCGGAATTTTGATAGTTCCAATAGTTTTGAAAGATGAAATTAACTCTAAAAATAGTCTTGTAATAATTTTTGGTGTTTTGGGGGGCTATTTTGGCATTTTGAGTTTTAAACTAGTTTAAATGGCTTGTATTGGTAAGTGTGTTGTGGAGACCTCATAATTGAACTTTAATGATTCCATTGATTTCGGATCACTATTTCTGTTATAAATACATATAAAGTTTGTGAAATTCTGATTTCAGATGTGTTACGAATACCTATTTAGAGATTGGTAGAATTTGTGAGTTTGCTGGTCAAAGATACTCTGTTCTCTGCATTCGCGGAGGTCTTGGGGATTTTACATTCCGTGATTGGGCAATGGGCTTCGCATTTGTAGAGCACTTTTCTTACCTAGACAGTTTTAGACTCGAAAACACCATTTTAAATCTATTTTCAAACTTCTAAGCTTTTTGGGGCAATTTTGAAGTAAGGTTTCCGAAGATTTGTGTTGGGCAAGTATTGCTAACACTAAACTAATCATTTTCTATGAGTTTTATCTTGATTTTACCTTTGATTTCATGAAATTAATCACCCATATTGGGGGGCTTTGTGGGACTATATTTTCAAACTTTAACTATTGATTCCTCATTCAATCTAATATTGATTTTAATGGGATTTTTGCCCATGAACTCTATATTTCAAGTGGAACATGATTTTGAAATCAATTTTTCACTTTGAGACTTTTGAATTTTATCCCTAATTTTGATCATATTACTCCTATGCCTAAAATATGCCAACATGGGTATCAAAATGCTTCTCTTGATTAGTAGTAACTATTATTAGTAGTGGTTGATCCAATTTGAGGCACGATTTGAGGATTTGAATTGATTGACAAGTTGTTCATGTGTGATTTTGGCATCGAGGTAGGTTTGGATAACCTTTGGGACTAGATTGGAGTTATTGATCTTGTCATGTGATACTTGTGAGATTTAGATGGATAATTGTGTAATTGAGTTATTATGTTGAAATGATGACACCGAAAGCCAGTTCAGTTGAGATGAACTGTGGTATAATCTTGATCTTATTGATGAACTGAGTTGAATTATGATGGATTAATGAGGACTCGAGATAAAGTCTGACTAAATAAGTCTTGTAAGACCAATTAGGACGACTAAGGTCCGGTATTATTGATATATTTATATTGTTGGGTCGAGATAGGTCCGGTACCATTGTTATATTTGTATATTGGGGATTAGTCAGGTTCGGTATCATGGTCATACTTACATATTTAGGATGGGTTAGGTCCATAATATTGATATTCTTGCATACTTGGGGTAAGTTAAGTCCGATATCGTTGACATTCTCGATTATTGATATAGTTATGATAATCTAAAAAATTCGATGGTTAGGCAATAGATGCGACACTTGATATTATTCCTTGGATGCATATGATCTGTATGAGTTTCATGCCTTAATATCCCTGTTGTGGTGCTATTTACATGTCTACATGCATAATTGAGTTACATTGTTGATTCATATCTATTGTGTATGGCTTGTCACATTCCTTGACCTGAGTACGAGGAAAGGGCATTATGATTTACATTGGAACCACCCGCTTGACCTGGATAGGAGGCAAGGGTGAGATTCATACTTCTCATATCTTGACCATGGATAAGTGGCAAGTACTTGGCATTATATTATTATTTGACCACGGGCAGGTGGCAAGACTGTGGCATACTGGTATTACTTGACAAAGGGCAGGTGGCAAGGCAAGGCTGTAAAACCCTTGGTATTTGGCATGATTAGTTGTGAAACATAATTCTCAATGTGGTTAAATGGCACCATGGATTCTTATGGACATTTTTTATCATTATTATGGTATATATATTAGCATCTTATGCTAACTTTTTTTGGATGCAGGGTAAGGTTCTTCATTATTACATGTTTGATTCAGTTTCTCTTACCCACTAGGTGCATTTTGGTGTGCTCACCCTTACTTTGTTTTCTCCATGCAGATCGTACACAGGGTTCAGTACAATGTAATTGATCATTCCATCTGAGTATTATCGATAACAGCTAGATCTTAGTGGTGAGGCTCAGATTTTGAGTCGCCATGGATCTTTAGGTCCTCTTTTTATTTCCTTATCTTTCAGACTATGTATTAGATGTTATATGACAACATTATGTTTGCTTTTGAGACAATTATATTTACTCTTCAGTACTATTTTAGATGCTCTTGTACTCATGACTACAGGTTTAGGGTATCTACAGGTTTAGGGTACTTATGCGTTTATTTCCGCTTTATTTATCTTTATTTAGTTGTGATTGGTTTTGGGTCATGACATCTAGTAAATGACAAGCTTTACCAAAGATAAGTTGGTAACAAGACATACCTATAGGAGTCTTGAATGCAATCCGGTATGCCAATAATGCATCATCAAGCTTTCCTGACCAGTCAGTCCAGTTTGCATTCACAGTCTTGGAGAAATCTATTTGATCTCCCTATTGGATGACTCAACTTGCTCGCTCTTCTGTGGATGGTAGGGTGTTGCCACTACCTCCTCCCATTTTGATATATTGTCCACCGCCATAATAATATACATATTTACATACGAGCTAACAAAAAGACCTATGAAATCTATCTCCTAAACCTCTAATAATTCAATCACCATAATGAGGTTTAGAGGGAGCTTGTGCTTGTGGAAAACACCACCTTCTCTCTGGCATCTATCACTGGCTTTCGCATAGTCGTGGGAATCTTAGTGGATGGTTGGCCAATATATCCACACTGCAAGGTCTTATGTGCTGTCCGAATCCCACTATGTTGCTCGCCCACTAAGCATGAGTGATATGGCTCTAGAATACTCATCCTTTCAACCTCAGGAATACAACAAGAGAGAATTTGATCTTCACATATGGGAAACATGTATGGTCATCCCAGTGAAACTTCCTCACATTGGGCATAAACTACAGTGCAGGTGAGTAGTCAAGTCCGGTGGCATACTATCACTAACCAAATAATTCACATAATCTACAAACCATGGTATCAAGTCATTGGATATTGCTAGCACTCTCTTATCAGGGAACGAATCATCAATCTCTACCTCATCATCAAACTTTGCCATGGCCTCATCCTCTAATCTGGAGAGGTGGTCTGCAACCTAATTTTCTATCTAATTTTTGTCAATCACATCATAGTCAAACTCTTAAGAAGAAGCACCCATCGAATCAATCTCTGTTTTGCATCCTTCTTCTCCATGAAGTACCGCAATACTGAATGGTAAGTATGTACAATGACTTTGGTTCCCAAAAAAATAAGACCTAAATTTTCAAATGCAAAAATCACTGCAAGTAACCCCTGTTTTGTGACGGTGCAATTTTTCTGTGCTGCATTTAGAGCTCTACTAGCATAATATGTGGGATGTAGGATCTTCTCTCTGTGCTATCCTAACACTACACCAAGTGCAACCCCACTTGCATCACATATTATCTCAAAGGGCTTTGACCAGTCAAGAGCAATGATGATAGGAGCTGAAATCAACTTCTTCTTCAACCCTTTGAATGTTTTCAGCATGCATAATCAAACACGAACTTGGCATCCTTCTGAAGTAGTTTGCACAAGGGGTGTAGGATCTTTGATAAGTACTTTATAAAGCACTTGCAGAATCTTGCATGGTCGAAGAAACTCCTCACACCCTTAACAAAGGTGGGTGAGAGAAGCTTCTCGATTACCTCCACTTTATCTCTCTCCACCTTAATGCCTTTGATGGAGATTCTATACCCCAACACAATGCTTTCCTTCACAAGGAAGTAACAATTTTCCCAATTTAGAACCTGATGGCATTCTTCACATCTTTGAAGCACCACCTGCAGATGCTTCATACAGTCTTCAAATGGGTCACTGACCATACTAAAGTCATCCATGAATACTTTGATAGAGTCTTCCACCATGTTTGAGAAGATAGATATCATGTATCTTTGGAATGTTGCAGGTGTATTACACAACCCAAATGATATCCTTTTAAATGCAAAGGTGTCATAGGGACATATGAACGTCCTTTTCTCTTAGTCTTCTAGAGCAGTAGAGATCTAGTTGTAGGCCAAGTGACCATCAAGAAAGCAATACCAGCCCTTTCCTACCAAGTGATCTAGCATCTGGTCCATGAATGACACTGGGAAATAGTCCTTTTTAGTTGACGTATTGAGCTTTCTATAGTCCATGCACACCCATCAACTAATGACTGGTCATATGGGAATCAACTTATTGCTAGCATTTGAGACAACGGTGATACATCCCTTCTTTGGAACTCCTGGATTGGGGTCACCCACTCGCTGTCAGCGATTGGATATATCATACCTGTGTCCAACCACTTGATGATTTCTTTATGTATGACCTCTTACATAGGTGGGTTGACACACTCTTGGTGTTCAATACTCGGCTTTTAGTCCTTGACCACTTGAATTTTATGAGTGTACACCCCAGGTGCGATACCAATAATGTCCGTAATTGTCCATCTGAGCCTTTTTAAACTGCTTGAGCACTGCGATCAATGCATTTACCTATTTGTCATTAAGATATGTAACAAATAACATGCAAAGTATTGTTAGTACCTAAAAACACATTCATTAGATGGTTCCGAAGAGCCTTCAATTCTAACATTGGTGGCTCCTCAATCGATGGTCTAGTGGTTGGTGACTCTTGATTTTTCAAGCCCTATTCAATCTTAGCTTGGCGTTAAGTGAATCTAGATATCCATGGAATTTATTGTATCCTCATATTATGGGATGTTGTCACTCTTAAAATTCATCAACTTTGCCTCCAGAGTGTCTACATCCCGTCTGTCTTTGATTGGAACCTCTGGTTCTACCTCATCAATGCCCTCAATGACAAACACTACCTTTAGATCACCATTCTTCTTTGTATTCTAGCATACATTGATGATGTCCTCATCTTTATCCAGTCTAAACTTAAGTTAGCTCAATTCCATGTCCACTAGTGCTCGTCCGGTGAAATCAACCTCGCAGTCAAGGATCACAAAGTTTGTGGGGAATATGAATTTCTCCACTTTGACAAGGGTTTCATATAGTATCCCCACATGCTTCTTCATCATTTTGTTAGCCATCAACAATCACATGCTTATAGGAGTAGAGGCTCCCAATCGTAGCTTCTTGAACACTACAAGGGGCATCAAATTTATACAGGCACCTACATCATGTAATGCCCTTACGAACTCAACATCTCCAATGGTGCAGGGTATGGTGAATGCTCTGAGATCTCTTGCTTCTACACTAAGGACCTTGTTGCGATTGCATTATAATGCTGAAGCTCTTGGGAGAGCTCCTGGCTCAAAGTTCGCTTCTTTGTGACCAAGTCCTTCATGAACTTTGCATACCAAGGTATTTTATCTAATGCCTCAATGATAGGGATGTTGATGAAGAGTTGCTTCAACATGGAGATGAAGTTCTGGAATTTACCTTTCTCATCTTTCTTTTTGAGTCTTTGAGCGAAAAGAGGAGGTCTAGGAATGGGTTTTAATTTCTATGATGTCACTACAACATCACTTTCCCCATCATTGGCATGAATATCTTTGGTCTCTGAGTCTTTGCTCTTAACTATCTCTTCACAAACAACATCATCATCAATTGGCATTGGTGGGCCAATGGTCTACTTGTTACCATATGTAGTCACTGCCATACTCTGCCCTTCATTCTTTGGATTTTGAATGGTGTTGCTGGCATTGTACCATTATGATGCTGGTTCACTTGAGTCATGATCCAATAGAACTGTTGCTCCAGCTACTTGATATCAACAGAATAAGACTTGATTTTCTGATTAATTCTGGTGATGTTAGATTTCATCCCCTTAAAGGGCTCATCCTAAGCATCAGCCTTCTTCAATAGTCGATCAAACATCTCCTCAACTCTAGAGCTACCATCACCTGAATCTCGATTATGTGGTGGCAAGTAGAAACCATTTCTATTACCATCTCCTTATCCCCAATCAACATCTCGGTCCTGGCCCCTATTTCTGTCATAGTAGCCTCTTCGATTATTATATTCGAAGGCACCATCCCTTTTAAAGTTCCGACCATGGTTTCCTTGACCTTCGCACCGATAGTCCTGATTCTACCTTGGTTGTTAGTCTAAAGCTCGCTATTTGATCGATGATGAAGCAAGTGTCCTTCATATAGTAATGCTTCTACATGGGTGCTTGTGAAGGCTGATGAGCTAATGCATTCACATATTCTTGGTTCTGCTTTATCAACAACTCTACACTGTACTAATCTGAGTAAGTTCTTGCATCATATCCTTATTTATCTTTTCTTGTACTAAATTAGTATTGATTGCCAACGAGCTCTTGGTTGTTGACTTATCTCTCATCCCCCATGCACGATTTGTCTTGACCACTTTATTCAACCTTTTAGCAATAAACAAAAATAGATGATCTAAAAACAAGCCTCATATGATAGTTTCAGCAACCGCTTGGCCATTCTCATTCAGGTCTCGATAAAAGATCTCCACTAAGGCGTCATTAATGATCTTATGGTCAGGGACAATCCTCAGGCACTTTGTGAACCTCTCCCATATAATGCTAATCAAATCACAAGGTAGTTGCTCAAAGTTATTAATCTGGTCCTTCAACTTCAACTTCTTTAACCTCGGAAATAACATCCCTGAAAAGGCTTTCTGCAGTTCTGTCCAGTTGTTGATCGAACTATGTAGGAGTTCAGACAACTATAGCTTTGCATTGGCTGTTAGAGACAATAGGAATAGACGGAGCCCTACGACACCCATAGATAGATTCTGGTGTCCCATAATGCTCTTACAAACGAAGACAACATTGTGTAGATTGTTATGCAGATCTTCTGATGGTATGCCTGCAAGCAACCCGCATTTCTACAAAATTTGGAGTAACCCACTCGAAATAATGAACTTTGTGTCATCCAGTAGTGGAGGTAACATAATAGCTCCAGTGACATCCATCGTTATAGGGTCAAGCCGATATTGATTCCATGTATGAGCCACTGCTTGAAGATCCTGTGGTGATGGATTAATATCCTTAAGTGGAGGTGGCTTCTCTGCATTATTATTGTTCTTGTTTAGTGCTGCATTCACTGCCTTATTTGCAGCATTGTTCACATTGTGCTGGGCCATTTTTCTTAGCATCTTTTGGATCTCAGGTTCAAACAAAGTTAAGGGTATGCCTCGACTTTGAGTGTTGTGCATACACTACACTTGCACACTGAAACAAAACAAAAATAACAAAAATGTAAACTGAGGGAATTAAGAATTAATTCTCAAATTACTCAAATTAAACCAGTCTAGCCATATCCCCCGACAACAATACTAAAATCTTGACATCGCCTAAGGTACACCTCCTTTTTGAAGGTTAAAGTGGTTATTGTCAAGTTATATAACCAAACCAAGGTTAGGGTTGAATTTCATAGGGAATATGGTAGACTCAGAGTAATTTCAAGCAATTCGAGTTAATTAACCTACTTACCTCTTGAAGGGGAGGGGTTTGTATAATTTGCAGAAAGTAAAATAAAATAGAAAAAGTGTGGTAAAACTAGTGATAGGGTATTGTATTCCCATGATTCCCTAACTTGGTATTACAAGATAATCGTAATCTTTTCTAGTGTGTTGCATGCAAAATGATAAGTTAAGTTCACCTAACCCTTTGATCTAGGTGAGAGGTAAATTTCACTATGTGATTTGATCCATCCTCGTAGCGTGACGTTACTAATCCTTACCTTGTATTCCAGTACAACCTCCTCTTGATCCAGTTTGGTATATTAGATGAGAAGAAATTGATCGAATCTGCTTAATCAATCTCTTTTGCGTTCATTACTACCTTGATCCAGTCAGTAAAAACTAGGCAAGTTCTAACATTGGCAACCATTCAAAAGAAATAAAAAAGAAGAGAATTAATTAATCTATGCATGTACACTTTGCAAGAATTACGAATTATCCAATTTTACCTTATTAGTTCCTCATAGTTCCTACAACCCTAGTTGTGGATTTACCTATGCATAATCATAGTATATGCAAGAATCATGATAGGGAATAACATAATTGAGAACTTATAAAGATGAATTTATGAATATGAAATCCCAAACTCTTCATAAGGAATCGCAAAGTATTGAGTAAATCAAAAGTTGTGTTCTAAGTGTTTCTAAGCACTTCTCTCTATATTTCTGGTCGTTCTACTTCGTGCTATATTGAAAATAAAATAAAATAACTATTTATCATAAGTAAAATACAAGTCTAAATAGAAATATTGGATTCGGCAGGCAATATGATTAGGGTTACAGGCCATATAAAGTCTTACAGCCTGTACTGGGGCTTTGTGATCTTTAACCTTCACAACTGCGCATATCTTCTATGAGACCTTTCTACGGGATGTATTCAAACTTATGACTTGTATAGGTTTATATCTAATGACTTTCTAAAAAATTCCAACTGCTGATCCTTAGGGTACGGAACCTCATCCACGACTTGTACAAATTTCCACGGCTCGTTTGCCAGTTTGTAGATGAAACTTTAGAAAATCAACTCTTCATTGGATCTTAACTACAAACATACTATACAACTAATGAAAATTTCCATGGCCCGTAAAGTGCTTCTTACAATAGCAAAATTGCAACAACTGCAACACTTAGCCCAAAATCTCGCCAAATCCTGTAATCCTAGAAAAAAAACATAAAAACACATCAAACCCACTAACATTACTTTGAGAACATACAAAATTCCAAGTTTTAAGAATTAAAAGTGTTGTATTTTGATAGCACATCAATGGGCCGATATATTGCCAAGTTGAGTTTCCATGTGCTTGATAGAAGCTGAATGTTATGTTACTATCTGGCTCAATTGTATAAAAATAGATTTCATCCTTCAAGACTCAATTAGAGGTTTCAACCTTGTTCAAAATTTTGGTTAGCATATCTTCAGTTTAGAGACTCTCTAGATTCATGATGTGCTGCCAAAATACAACACTTTTGATGCTTAAAACTCAGAATTTTACATGTTATCAATAAGATGTT
>JAOTQR010130422.1:0-22206 GCA_025774065.1 Solanum ossicruentum | reverse complement strand
TTCTGGGTGCTGCTGCAGGTGTGGATAGTCAGTAAAACAGAGGAAACTCTGCCGAAATTTTGGTAGAATTCGTACACTTACAGATGAGACTTGTGTTGAAACGTTGGTCTAGGTGTCTAAACGACACCAGTCATGGCCCCGGGGTTGGGTCGTGACATCATTGACGTGGCTATTTCAATTGCTTAATTCTATTATTTAATTGTAATTAATAATTTTTAGGTGGTTGTCGCTATGAAATTATGAAATTCCCCCTAATTAATTATTTTTTCTCAAAGGCAGTTGTCGATTAACGTATTTGCTTCAACTGAGTGAAGAAGCAAGCACGTCATGGTCGACATGCTTTCTTCAAATGCTTGCTTAAGCATACAGCTCCCTATTGATGTTCCTTCTTCAGCTGTTTGATTTTATTATTAGATTTTTATTAATTATTTGTTCTACTATTGTAATTATGAATTACAATACTGCTCCTAATTAATTATGTCTTCTTAAAGGCAGCTGCTGATTAGCGTGTCTGTTTCAGCTAGTTGATTCTGCTACATTAGTTTTATCAATTATTTATTTTGCTGCTTTAGCTATGAATTCTGAATATTACCCAAAAAATATTTTTTAAAGGCAGCTGCAGATTGACGCACCTACTTCAGCTGGTGATTTTACAATATTATACTTAATAAATACTTTAGCTATTAACAATTTAAGATATTTCAAAAGTAAATACAAATATTGATTGACTCTCAACAATTTTTATATGTGCAAAATGAAGTTAAAACAAATTAAGGAATGTATGTTATTTAAAAATAATATAAAATGTATTATGAGTCGCAATAATTAATAACTTAAAAATTTAAAATGTATGCATAAAAAATCTATTAGTGTCACATAAATTGAGAAAAATAAAACGTGTTGTGCCTGTGCTGCACATGCCCCAATATTTAGTAAATTAAAGAAAGATTTGAAATGCTACATAACTACGTCTATATGATGAGATTTCTAATTGAAACGACCCAAAACAATAGGCAAAAATGTGTCTCGGAAGTACCCATAATCGTACCTTCCATATATCTCAAAATCTGTGTGTGATATCCAAATCCAACCTCATATTCTTGTTCAGGAGGTCAAATTGAATAGAAAATGGGTCTAACCCCAATTTTAGAGAAAACGAATCACAATTTCACTTCCCAAGAATATGATTTCCAGTGAGGTTTTCGCTCCCCTAGTGCAACACACCAAGGGCGCGCCTCAGTACAAATTTTGCACAGTTTTTCAAGTTCAGTCCAAGGCTTTTGGGTCTTAGGCCTAAGTGTTCTCATGGGTGGAAATGCCTATACTTAGCCTTATTTCACCCTCATATTATTCAAGACATTCCAAAATACTCACTCAAACACTTAGCTAATATTCCATCTCATAAATTCATGTTTCAAAACTCATCAGGATATTAAGGTTCTCATTCAAGCTTCAACTCTCCATCTCCAATCTACTTCAAGGATTCTCCCAAAGTCAATGTATGTGGGTTTCTTTCATGGGTTTGTACCTTGAAAACCATGTGGGAGGGGGGCAGTTTGTACCTCGGTTACCAAGGATGGTAGGGTGCGATGATCCACCAACCAATTGATAGTGTTGGTACCTCAATCACCAAGTGTGGTAGGACGCAATGATCCACCAATATGATAGTGCTCTCTACATGCACATGTATTATCTTCTATATAAGCATGATTTACTACATAGCATCTCACATACATGCCATATTATCATATGCTACCTCATTGCCTATGCTTATGCATTTCGATTATGTTACCTATCTCTTGTTTCATTGCATCTTACATACTTAGTACATTCAAACGTACTAACGCATACTCTATGCTTACATGATGTAACCATGTAGGAAATGGAGCCCTGCTTGAGCATCCACGTGGCTAGTATGATTCCACTAAACTTGTTGATGAGTCCTCCATTCCAAGGACGTTGCTTATAGTCTTATGATATGTTCTAAAACTACCTTTCTTTTATGTAAATGTAGACTATGGGGGTGAGCCTGGTTGCTTGTTTTGGCTCCCGTCCTTATCTATCTAGTAGAAGTGTTGTTGGACATGCTATGTGTAATGTTATAAGCTTTGACTCTCTCTTGGCTCTTGACATTTATGATATGGAAGTTGTCCCTTAGCCCCATTGTCCCTATTTTACTCTATTATTGTTGTATTCTATTGCTTACATGAACAAGGATGTGTAATAATATGTTAAAAGGCCTGCTTGGGGTCCCTTCGGGTTCCCCATATGCCTTGTCACGTCTAGGCCCTAGGCTTGGGTCGTATATAAACCCTTTGAGATATAATTTCTAAGGTAGGGATTAAACATCAATGGTTGCATTTTAATACAAAACAGTGGGAATGAAACTTGAGTTATGGACAATCTACTTCTTAGGATTCACAACACAAAATGAACTTACCAATATAAATAAACATTATGTAATACAAAAGTTCTAAAACATGATTTCTAAGTAGTATTCTAACAACAAAAATAAATAGATTTAGACTCTGATTTTCACTTTTACGGGGTAGTGAGTTGGGCTTTGTGGTCTTAGGTTCACAACTCCTTACCAACAAAGAAACAAGATTTAAAACATATATTAACTGAAATAGAGTATTTACAAGTAAATAGAGTTTATCTCTAGTCTAAAAACCTTTTCCTTTGTTGAAAATAGGGGAATCAAACCTTTGACAATGGCATAAGTGACTGAATATTTCACTTGAAGAGGAAATGGAGACGGATAGCACAACTCCAAAAAACAACACTAGCTTCTAATGATAGTAAATTTATTTGGGAAAAGAGAAAGGGTTGTGGGCTGACTGACTTTTAGTGAAAATCGCTGATTAATTAGGTCAAATTTTGGATAAATTTAATATTAAAAATGGGTTGATGTCTGAAAATATGGTTTGACTTATGGGCTCATTTAGACAAATTTGATGATCTTTTCCTCCTTTAAATTTAGAGAAATTTTTAGAAAAAATAAATTAAAGTCACAACTCCAGAAAACAACCTAGCTTCTAATGATAGTAAAATGCATCTTAACTAATTGAATAAAAGAAGTAAGAGATCTTTTCTGATATGGTAGTAGAATAAAACACTTCTTAATGACATTTCTATTTTAATTGACTCTTTCTAATATAGTGCCATAATTTTATTTTTCAAATAAAATTAGGCTTTTATTAATATAAACACTTTACACAACTCATTTGGGCCTATTGGCCAAATCAGAAAAATGAGACAGATAGCCTTTCCATCACATAGTCCAACCCAAAAACAACATATATAAATAAGCAGTACACATCCTTTTTGGTAGGGTTTCCTAATCTCTTCCTCTTCCTTTCTATTGTCAGATAAAGGTCGGGATAGGCCCCGCCTCGACTAACTGTACAACACTAAAATATACGATCAAGACACGCAAAGCTCCAAAGCAACCTAGAACTTGGAAGCAACAGTTGGATATCCTGTACTCCTACTGGGGAGATCTACTAGCACCTGTATCTACAACATGAACTGAAGGTGACCCATAAGGGATGTCAGGATGAGATAATGTACTAAATATGTAAGGCAGGAAATAATATATATGAAGTAACAACTCAACTGAAACTTTGCATTGGGGTAGGATAAGAAACCACCCTTAGTTATATTATGGGATCATGTACTTTATGTTCTTTTTATTACTTTACCTTTACTGTATAATATGTGCACAAAAAGTAATATGAATAACTAGCTGATCAGTCATAAATCTATATCGGGATCGACCCTGGATAGGCTTTTCCTTCCTCCCCTTGGGCTACCCCACATGATAGGATTGACCCTGGCTAGGTGATTCTTCCACCCCTTGGGTTACCACCCATCATAAACAATATACTTTATCTTTCAATTACTTTTGAGATGATTCTTTTGGTGGTCATAATATTGGACATGTAGGACTGTAGATACAACATACGACCTTTAAACAATCACAAAAGACAACACCATAGTGAAAGGACTAGGTTACACAAATAACGAAATGCATAGGAGTTAGAAAAACACATGAACTTTATTTAGTAGAAGGAACTCGTGTATCTTCTTGAGGAATTGAAAGTCCAAAGCATGTCTTATGTTATGAAAGATGTTATGATGATGAAAGAAGAGTATGTATATAATGTTATAATAATGATAAAAGGAAAGTATGTATATGATATCTCTCTATATTGTGTTAGATTGGCCATAGCCAATTGAGGGGTATGTCTCAATCACCATGGGAGGTAGGGTGTGACCATCCTCTAACATATCAATGGTTTTGTACCTTGGTAACCTATCATGAGGTTTGTACCTTAGCACCAGGGTGATGGAGCGGCATCATCACTAACCTATCAAGGGGTTTGTACCTTGGCACCAAGGTGATGGGGGGACATCATCACTAACCTATGAAGGGGTTTGTACCTTGGTAACCTATCAAGGGGTTTGTACCTTGGCACCTAGTCGATGGGGCAGCATCATCACCAACCTACCAAGGGGTTTGTACTTTGGAAATCTAGCTTGGTCTTTTCTACACATATGCTATCATATATAAGCATGAGTTACTTAAGCATGTTTTAGTTAAGCATTGATCATACATACAATATTGTTATATTATGTCTATTGCCTAGTGTTATGCATTTTAATTATGATCTCTATCTCTTGTGGCGTTACATCCTACATACTTAGTACATTCAAATGTACTAACTCAAACTCAGTGCCTACATGATGTTACCATGTAGGAACCACAGCTTCATTTGGGCATCATCCTCCTCCAAGTGGCTAGTGGTATCTATTCAATCTAGTTGGTGAGTCCTCATGTGGGAGGGCACTATCTATGTTCTTAAGCTATATATATCCTTCTTTCTGGTATACTTTTACTGTGAGGGTGAGCCCAGTTGCTTGTCTTAGTCCCCGTTAAGTCCTATGTTAGAGGTGTTGTTGGGCAAGTTATGTATCATGCCTAAGCTTTGACTTACTTATGATATTCAAGCTATTTAAATATGAGTCTCTCCCATAGTCCCAATTCCCCTTATTTATTTTTCTTACGTTGTTTTGCATTGCTTCCGTGACCAAGAATGTGGAATGATATGCTACGAGGCTTGTTTGGTGTTCCTTCAGGTTCCCCATTCGTCGGTCAAGTCTAGGCCCTAGGCTTAGGTTATCACAATATCTCAATCACCTTCCAAGGGGGTGACATGCCTTGGATTCCAAGTAATAGCTTGGTCTACGATTATAGTGTCTTCCCATACATGTAATTTATATTTGCAAGTTATATGATTTGCAAGCATGTTTTACTCAAAGCATTGATCATGCATGTCATATTGATGTTATACTTATCTATTTCTTATTATTATACATTTTAACTATATTGAATTATGTCTTGTTGCATTGCAACCTATATACTTAGTACATTCAAACAAACTAACACATACACTATGCCTACATGATGTTACCATGTAGGAAACCGAGCACTTCACAACCATCCTCTATGTGGCTAGTTTTGGCATCTTAAAGATAATCTTTGGTGAGTCATCATGTTCGGGGACACTAGTTATACTACTCTTGTTTTTGTTACCTCTTTATGTTAAACATTTGATACTATGAGGGTGAGCCTAAAAAGTGCCTTGCCCCCCATCTAATCTATGTTAGAGGTATTTTGGAACAATAGATGTAATTTTGTGTTATGATCTTGACTCTTGACTGTTTTATGATTATCTAAGACTTTTCTTAGTCCCATTTCCCTTCTTTTTGTCTCTTGTTGTTATTTTTTACTTCTGCAACCAAGGATGTGTGATTGATATGCTAAGAGGCTTGTTTGGGGTTCCTTCGGGTTCCCCATTCACCATGTCATGTCTTGGCCTTAGGCTTGGGTTGTGACATTTTAAACATCAAAAGTGTTGTATTTTGATAGCAAAACAATAGCCCCAGCAGAATTGAAAAAAGTAAAGGATCAATTGAGGGACTTATTAAAGAAGGGATTTTGTAAGGCCTAGCAAGTCACCTTGGGTTGTACCAGTATTATTTTTATGAAAGAACGATGGATCTCTTTGAATGTCCATTGATTATCGCCACTCAACAAAGTCACCATAAGGAACAAATATCCACTACCAAGGATAGATGATTCATTTGATCAATTACAAGGAGCTAGTTACTTCAAGGATTAACCTTTAGTCTGGGTACCATTAAACGAGGGTAAAGGAATGTGACATTCCTAAATATCCTTCTGGACAATATATGGGAATTTTGAATATGTGGTGATGTCTTTTGTACTAACCAATGCGCTGGAAATATTTATGGATCTCATTAATAGGGTCTTTCAACCTTACCTTGACATGCTCATTGTGGTAATAACATCCTGATTTATTCCCAGAGTAAGGAAGAGCATATAAGGCATTTGGCGGTAGTATTGCAAATTTTGAGGGAAGAAATTTTTTTCCAAGCTTGACAAATTTTAAGTTTGGTTGAAAGAAATTGCATTCCTAGGGCATGTTGTATTAGGTGATGAAATCAAAGTTGATCCGAAGAAAATGAAAGTGGTAAGGAACTGGCCTATGCCCTTGGATCCAATAAATATTAAGCGTTTCCTAGGTTTAATGGATATTACCAAAGATTTGTCAAGGGCTTTTCTTCTATTGCATCCCTTCTGAAAAAGTTAACACAAAAGAAGGCAAAATTCCTTTGGATCGATGAATGTGAAAGGAGCTTTCAAAATTTAAAGAACAAGATCACCTCCACTCCCGTTTTAACTTTACCAGAAGGGTTAAAAGGATTTTTCATCTATTGTAATGCTTTGATGATTAGTTTGGGTGTGTGCTGATGCAAGGAGCCAAGGTCATTGCCGATGCTTCTAGGTAACTAAAAGTACATGAGAATAATTATCTTACTGATGACCTTGATCTAGTGTCCTTGCTATTGTCTTTGAAAATATGACGTCATTATTTGTATGGGGTTCATGTAGATGTCTTCAATGATCACAAAAGTCTTCAATATATGCTCACTCAAAGAGATCTCAATTTGAAGCTAAGGATATGGTTAAAACTCTTAAAGACTATGATATGTGTGTCTATTATCACCCAGGCAAAGCTAATGTTTGGCTGACACATTAAGTAGGGGGTCTATAGAAAGTGTAGCTCATATCGATTATGAGAAGAAGGAGTTAGCAAAGGAGGTTTATCAATTGGCTAGGTTGGATGAAATCAAAGATGGAGGTAGGGTGGTTATAGATAGTTCCAAATCTTCCTTGGTTGAAGAGGTCGAATCCAAGAAAGACATTAATCCCTCCTTAGTTGAATTTAAAGCATTGCTAAAAGAGTGTAAAATAGAGGTTTTCTTTCAAGGGAGAGATGACGTTCTTAAACACCAAGGTGGGTTGTGTGTGTCAAATGTTGAAGCATTGAGGGACTTGATTTTATAGGAGGTCCATAATTTATCTTATTCCATTCATGTCGATTCTTCAAAGATGTATAGGGACTAGAGAGGAGTATATTAGCTGGGTGGTATGAAAAGAGACGTTGTAAATCTTGTAGCCAGATGCCACAACTTGTACCAAGTCAAAACTAAGCACGGAAGGCTGGGTGGCCTATCTCAAGACATAGAGATTCTAACTTGAAAGTGGTAAGAGATCAATATGGATATTGTGATTGTTTGCCAAAGACTAAGAAGCATTTCGATTTCATATGGGTAATTGTTGATAGAATGACAAAATTAGCTCATTTCCTACTAGTTAAAACAATATATGATACTGAAGACTATGCCGAATTCTACATCCATGAGTTGGTTAGATTCGATGGGGTTCAATTAGCCATCATTTTGGATTGTGGGGCCCAATTCACCTCTAACTTTTGTAGGTCTTTCAAAGAGACCTTGGTACTAAAGTTAGGTTTAGCATGACCTTTCACCCACAAATGGATGATCAAGTCAAAAGGACTATTTAAACCATTGAGGTTATGCTTAGAGCATGTGTGTTTGAACTCCAAGGTACTTGGGATGAGCATATTCCACTTATTGAGTTTTCTTACATTAATAGTTACCAAGCTAGCATTGGGATGGCACCATTTCAGGCATTATATGGAAGATACTGTAGATCCTTGTTAGGTGGTTTTAAGTAGGAGAGATGACCTTGATAGGTCAAAATTTGGTTACTAAAGAGTTGGTGAAGGTGAGGATCATAAAGGAGAGATTAGAGATGGCTCAAAGTCGGAAAAATTCTTATTCTGTCAATAGGAGGAGAGATCTTGAGTTCAAGGTGGATGGTTGGATATATTTGAAAGTCTCACCCCTGAAGGGTGAAGTTTGGTTTGGCAAGAAGGTGAAATTAAGCCCTAGGTATATAGTGCCTTATAGAGTCTTAAGACGGATTGGTAAGGTTTCTTATGAGTTGGAGTTGACTGTGGAGATGAGTATGGTTTATTAGGTCTTTAATATATCTATGTTGAGAAAGTGTGTAGGAGACCCAAGTTCCATTCTGCCTTTAGAAGTAGTAGGTGTTGAAGAAAACCTGACATATAAAGAAGTTCTAGTTGATATATTAGATAGACAAGTGAAGAGGTTGAGATAAAGATGTAGCATCCACTAAAGTCCCTTGGAGAAATCAACAAGTTGAAAGCGCTACTTGGGGAGCAGAAGCGAAAATGAAGAAATGATATCATTATCCTTTTGTGAGGACCCGACCTAGGGGCCTAGTCGTCACACGAGGAATGAGATATCCAAAGGCATCTCTCCTAAGATATCTTAAATATCTTAAGCATTCATATGCAATGAGATAAATATAAGATAGAAAACTAAGGGGAAGTGAGGTTAAGGGCCACAAGTTCAAACCATAATGAATTAAAAGAACTAGATATAACCATAGCATATGTGTCAAATAGTACCTCTAACATAAATGTGGTAGTGGCTAAGATGTGTTCAAGTTCACCCTTCAAATACAATCATAGCAAAAGGAATTAGAGAACTAAAACTAAATGATCTTAATATATCAAACTAGAAATAACACTTGGATGTCGAACTAGAGGCCTCACCAACTTCCATTGAGACACTCTGATGCTAGCCACATGGAGAATATCGAAGAGCGTTGATCCCCACATGATTAAATCATGTAGGCATGAAGTATGCATTAGTACAGTGAATGCACTAGTATGTAGGTATGCAATGCATGACTTGAAAACAATGATGAAACGATTCATACTAAGTGTAATATTAAAATCATACATTTACAAGGGCATTAGTAAGTTCTAATCATGACAATATCATTTAAACATAAAATGGTAACTTTTGAAAGAACTTAGTAGGATGCGTGAATGAACATTGTTGTGCATCATAAAGAAATCATATAAACATGGAATATACATACGGGTGATCATTTAGACATTTTACTTTCTCCATAGAACATGAAATAATGCATATGAGAAATAAAGAACTTACCCTTACGTTGAAGCATAATGAGACATATAGACTTAGACTAGTGAGAACACATATATGGTTATGAACAAATTAAAATATTACATCACTTTACATAAAAGATCATTTTATTATGCAAGAAACATTAGTATCATAATGAAGTTCATCTTACATACCTAAAGACTTAGTCATATACCTTTAGGAGAAATACCATTTGTACTTGTGAAACAATAAATCATAGGACCTTTAAAACACCTTTGGACATAATATGAAGGAACCATTATAATTTATCATAAGAGGACATCTTGGGCTCATGAGGAGAACTTGAACATATGTGAGAGCACCTTTCAACCATCATAAACCATATGAGCTGAACCATTGAGTCCCATGTTTCCCCTACGCCAGAAGAAAGGGGGAGATCACTTGCCAAGGTATCCTACTAAAATGTCTAAGTGGATCCCCTAAAGCTAACTATTGGGAAAGCCTTTACTAACGAATGGTCTACCAAATCAACCCCTACTAGCAGGTGACTCATGTTCCCTACTATAGCACATAGTTGTGGGAAAATGGGATTCTACTAACGGTCTCATGCCTCTTCTAATGGGGAGCTTCCACATTTATCCCTAGGTCCACTCAACGCTAAGTAAAACTCTCATGTAATAATGATATGCATGAATCATAGTCATTTAAATATGGAGATGTACTCTATTAACTTATCTCATAAGCATTTAGAACATTAATCATCATCATATGGCTAGCTCCTAAATCTTTTCTATGCCTATACTAATGGGCTATCGTCATCTTATAATAACAATTAGGTGAAAGAACTCACAATTCAATCATTCATTCATTCTTGACTTCAATATCATTCTAAAAGCATGTCATGTCATGGGATATCTCATGATGCAATATACTAAGACATGTAAATTAGCTTTAAGATCTTGAAAGTTGAAGAAAATATGCATGATCATATGTATCCATGATAACCAACCCATACTTGAAGTAACCCATAAATTAATTCACAAATCCATTACTTGAAATCAATAAGATACATGAGTGAATACACCAATTCATGAAATTCAAGTGATTTAGACTTTATTCATATATAATAATAAATAAATAAAGTATGAAGTTAAGTAGAATCAAGCAACCCTTTATCAACTTCATAACCCAAAATTCCATGAGGAAAAATTACAATCAGTCCCAGAATCTTAAAAATTTCATGTATAAGAGTAATAGGATTCACCAATTTAAATGTAATGACCTGGTCTATCATTTTTGGCCTTATCTGTGAAAATTACTACTTTATCCTTTTTCAAGTTGCTTTGGATCTATTTTGAGCTATTTGAATGATTGGAACTTGAATCCTGAGTTTTAAAAGTTGAAAATATGAATTTTGACATTTTTGAAGGCTTAAGTTATTGAAAAAGTGAGTTTTTCAGTCATTCAGAGTTTTGAGTGTCAGATTGAAGATTCGTTGATTCCATTAGCTCCAAAACACCAAAATCGAACTATAGGAAGTTGCAGAACTGAATTTGGAGTTAAAATAAGGTTTTTAGGCCCAAAGATGATATTTTAGTAGCTTCCAAAGTCGAAGTTTGATTTTGGCCAACATTTGGATTTTAAATACTTGGATCGGAATTTCGACAGTTCCACTAGTTCTGAATGGTGAGACTAATACTAGAAATGGTCTCAGAATGAAGTTGTTGAGGGCAGTTTTGTTTGAGTTTCAAACTAGCTTTATCGGCCTGCGTTGGTGAATGTGGCATGGAGGCCGTTAAACTAAATTTTGATGATTTTGTTGAGTTCAAATTGTTATTTCTCATATGAATACATATTTGGTTTATGAAATTTTGAATTTTGAATGACCTTCGAGGATCCATTTTGAGTAGGGAAGTTGGACTTAGGTTGTTGGTTTTTGCTGATATCTAGTGCAGGTGGATTTCTTCTCTACCTTCGTAGAGAAGCGTTTCAATTCACAGAGGGTGTGGTTTGCTATGCTCCGCGTTCATGGAATTGTGACCAGTTTGGTCTCCATGTTCGTGGGATAGGCTCTACGATCACTGAGTAGTTCTTATATGTGGATAGTTTTAAACTCGCAAACACCATTCTTAATCCATTTTCAAACTTTGAAGATTTTTGGGGCAATTTTGAAGAAAGTTTTTTGAAGATTTTTGTTGGGTAAGATTTCTAACACTAAAACAATCATAGGTTTTTGAAGATTTTTGTTGGGTAAGATTTCTAACACTAAAACAATCATTTTCGATGATTTTCTTCTTTATTTTTATCTTTGATTTCATGAAATTGAATACCCAAAATTGGGAATTCTTAGACTATGAGTTTCAAACTTTAAATACTAAATTCCGACAAGAGGGGGGCTTGCCGTTTGAAACACTAAATTCTCATTCGATTTAAGCTTGATTGTAATGGCATTTTCACCCATGAACTCCATCTTTGGTATATAACATAATTTTAAATTTACTTTTCATAGTTGGGAACTTCGGATTTTAGCCCAAAATGACTATTTTGCCTTTAAACCTAATTTATGCCAACATGGGTATCCTAATGCTTCTTTTGATGAGTAGTGACTGTTGTTGATAGTGATTGATTAAATTGAGGGATTGATTTGAGGACTTGAGTTGAATAAACGCTTGTTCGAGTACAGTTTTGACATTGAGGTAGGTTCGGCTAACTTTTTAGGGACTGGATTTAGGCTATTGATCATGTCTATGTGAAAATTGTGAGATGTAGATGGATTTTGTCTAATTGGGTTGATATGTTTGAAATATAATGGAAAGTGATTCCAGTTGAGCCAAATTATGATATAATTTTGATCCTACTATGAATTGAGATGAAATATCATGGAATGTTGAAGATTTGAGATGAAATGTGACTAAATGTGACTTGTGATACTATTTGGGTAATTATGTGACAATTGATAGCGATTGAGATACCTTTGAGGCGTATATGTATAATTGGGATGAGTAAGGTCCAATATCATTGATATTCTCACACTAATAGGACAAGCAAGGTGCAGTATGATTGATACTCTTGACTATTGGTATATTTTGATGATCTGAAACATGTTGACGCTTTGGAGATTAGCTATACACTTGATATTATTTCTTGAGTACATGTGATTATTATGAGTTTCATGTATCAGTATTCCTGTTTTAATATTATTCTACATGTTTACATGCAAATCTCGGTTGCATTATTGATTTACATCTATTATATGTTGTTTGTGCTTTCTCCTTAACCTGGATAGGAGGCAATGGTATTGTGCTTCATATCGATACCACCCCCTTGACCCGAATAAGAGGCAAGGGTGAGATTCATACCTTATATACCTGACCACCAACAGGTGGCAAGGTGGAGACATTATGATATCTCCTCTACCACGAGTAGGTGGCAAGGTGGATACATTTTAATATTTCCATGACTATGAGTACATGGTAAGATGGATGCATTATGATATTTCTCGTCTAAAAGCAGGTGGCAAGTTGGAGGTATTTTGATATTTCCTTGACTACGTGTAGGCAGCAAGGTGGATAAATTTTGATATTTCCTTGACCACGAGCAAGTGGCAAGATAGAGGTATTCTGATATTTCCTTGACCACATGTAGGTGGTAAGATGGATACATTCTTATATTTTTTCACCATATTCTGATATTTTTGACAAGTAGGTGGATACATTCTGATATTTCCTTGACCATGAGCTGGCAAAGTGGAGACATTCTGATACTTCCTTGACCACGAGGTAGTGGCAAGGTGGATACATTCTGATATTCCTTGACCACAAGAAGGTGGCAAGGTGGAGGCATTCTGATATTTTCTTGACCACAAGTAGGTGGCAAGGTCGATACATTCTGATATTTCCTTGACCACGAGTAGGAGGCAAGGTAGATTTATTTTTTGATATTATCTTGCCTTTGAGCAGATGGCAAGGCTATGACGCACTTGGTATTTGCACTGATGAGTGTGTATCATATTCATATTATGGTTATATGGTATTTACAAGTTCTTGAGGATATCTTAGCTCATTATTATTGTATCTATATTTTAGTGTATACTAACATTTTGTATGCAAGGATAGCGTTCTTCATTATTACATGCTTATTTCTATTTCTCTTACCCAATTGACTGAACCTACTGGGTTCTTTTTAGTGTACTCACCCCTACTTTGTATCATTACTATAGATTGAGCCCAAGAACCCGCACAATGTAGCTGATTCACTCTTTCGACTTTTCTTCATCCATCCTGAACTTATCAGTGAGGCTCAGACTTCGAGTCGTTGTAGATCCTTGGGGTTTCCTTCACTTTTCTTCTCAGACCTAAATAGATTCTATGAAATAGTCTTGTATTTCATTTCATACATGTGTACTTACACTTCTATATTTTTGTAGATGCTCTTGTACTCATAGATCTAGATTTTGGGAGATTTGTTATATTATGTTGAGATGTCTTTTGCTTTATTTTATTCTCTTTTCAGTTGCGATCCATTTTGGGTTGTGAAAAGTTTGCTATCAAATCTCTAGGTTCATTGGGCTTGTGGGCCAAGAGCACAGTGTCTACTTGAGTCTCCTAGATTGATGTGTAGACGTCCATACAATCTTCAGGAGGCTACAAGATACTTGATAGAAAAAATCGCATTCTTTGTTCTATTCATACATTTCTTTGTATTACCCATTTTGGAAGTGTCTAATCAGCTCCTTCTATGCAGTTGCCAATTACTAGATCTCATTGTTCAGTGAGAGAGCCTGAGATGTAGCTCCCACTCATGGACAAGGCATAGTTCAGGATATAGGCAGAGGTCGAGGACATGCTAGAGGGGCTGCTCCACCCAGGAAACAGACTAGATCAGCTTCTCTAGAGCCTAAGTAAGAGCTAGAAAGGAATACAAGCTACGTTTCACCATCTCCAGCCCTTGACGCCATGCCCTCAGTTCAGGAGCAACTTCTATACATATTAGCTAGACGTGAAGGGACTCCTCCGGCTCCAATATAGATGCATTGACTTTTACAACACTAGTTAGCCCTCCTATGGCTCTACCTGAGCACCAGTTGTGACTCATGGTTGTCCTACCTTAGTCACAAAAAATCTTACTTTGACTTCTATGATTTCGCCAAAAGATATTTTGGCCGTTTTCTGGGTCGTTGCTTCAGGGAGTGATGGGATATCTTCAGGAGTCCACCGCTTCCTTGGATTGCGCCGGGGGCACATTTACTTTGATTGTGGATCACTTTCGCAAGATGGAGCATACCAGACATCATATACAGGGTGGCAGGAGGAGAAATCGACAGCAAGGACAATTTAGAGGGCCCCCACCCTGAGGCAGAGAGTTTTTGGGATAGATATTTTAGTTGAGGAAACTCAGATCCTGTTACATTTGTGATGAGGTTGGGCACTTCACCAACCATTGTCCATGCCAGGTGTTTCCTACTCAAACTTCAGAAACTCATATAGCAGCTAAAGACACCTCCCAGGGTATGAGGGGTGGTGCTATGGAGGTTGTGGTGCAAGGAGAGGCGGAGCTCATGGAGTCCCATAGGTTAATGGTGATAGAAGAGTTTGTTATGCCAGCTCAGGTAGAGTCGGGGCGATGGCCTCTGATATAGTTATCACAAGTATGGTTCTAGTGTGCCATCATTTCAAATTCAGTTTTATTTGGTACACGCTCTACTTATTCCTATGTGTCAGCCTATTTTGCTTCTGATAGTGATATCATGCGAGAGTTTCTTGTTGAGCCTATAAGTCTATCTACCCCGATAGGTAAAAATTTAGTGATGAATAAGGTTTATTGGTGATGTGTTGTGACTTTTATAGGCAGAGATACTATTGCTTATTTGATATTGTTGGATATAGTAAATTTTGATGTTATATTGGGTATGGACTGGTTATCACCTTCTCATACTATTCTTGACTATCATCGAAGACCGTGACTTTATCTTGCCTTGACCTACCTCAGTTGGTACGTACCATAGCACCTAGTTCCTATCCTAAGGGTGTTGATGTGCTGTCAAATACATAACTTTTGATGCTTAAAAAACTTAGAATTTTGTGTGTTCTCAAAGCGATGTTAGTGGGTTTGATGTGTTTTTATGTTTGTTTTTCAGGATTACAGGATTTGGCATGTTTTTGGGCAAATATGTGCAAAAGTGAAGTTTTTGAGGACTTACGAGGCACTCTACGGGCTTTGGATACTTCCATGAGCTATAGAGGGGTTTCGTGATTGGATCCAGTGAATGGCCTATTTTTTAAAGTTGCATCCATGAACTCTCAAACGAGCCATAGAAATTTGTATAAGACATAGATTTGTTTCGTGCCATGAGGTTTAGATATTGTCTAATTTCTACAGAGTTATCAGACGAAACTGTATGCGAGCATAGGTTTGAATACGGCTCATTGAAAGGTCTCTTAGAAGTGAAGCCAAATTTTAAAGATAGCAGTGTACGAAGCCTAGGTACGGACTGTGGAACTTTGTATGGCCCGTAATCCAGTCCGTATAAGTTGCCAAATCCAGGTACGGGTGTTTTTACTCCTATCAGTAGTTTAATGACAAAACTAATAATTCATGCTAAATTTGAGGGTGTATTTAAGCTTATTTCGCTAAGTCGAGAGGTGTTTTTAAGCCTATCAATAGTTTAGGGACGAAACTAATAATTTGTGTCAAGTTTGCGGTGTTTTTAGTACTTCTCTCTTTTGTATATTATAAAAAGGGTTTGTAGGTATTTTTGACAAAGAAACACACGAAAGAACTAAGAAACGCCTTTGTGACTTCATAAATTGTTATTTTTACATGAAAAACATTACTTTGTGATCTATAGTGAAGGATTTCGAATTTCTTGTTCCTAATTTCAACATTGTAAATGCTTAATTATGTTATTCTATATCATGATTCTTTCATCTACAATGATTATGCTTTGCTGAATCCACAACTAGGGTAGTGCAAACCATGAAGAGCTAAAAATGTAAAATGATATCCCATAATTCTTGGAAAGTGTGCATGCATAAATTAATTAACTCTCTTTGTTTTGATTGCTTTTTAATGGTACCAAACGTTAGAACCTGTATGATTCTTACCGAGTTGATCAAAGTGTAATAAATTGGAAAAGAGATAAATTAACAGGATTCGATGCGATCCCTCTCATCCAATCAACCGAATTGGATCAAAGGGAGGTTGTACTGGAATAATAGGTAAGGGTTAGTAATGTCATACTATGGAGATATATCAAATCACATGCTGAAATTTACCTGTTGCATGGATCAAAGGATTTGGTAAACTATACTTATCGTTCTATATGCTATACACTAGAAAAGATTACGATTGTCTTGTGATACTATGTTAGGAATTCATGGGGAACACAATACCCTAGTTACTTCTCTCACTGATTTCACAACACAAGCTTCGAATTTCGGTTTATTTTCTTGCAATTGCAAACCCCCCACACCCTTTTTGAGAGATATGTTTATTAATTGCAGTTATTACGAGTGTAGACCATAATCCCTATGTGATTCGACCCTAACGTTGGTCAGGTTATATATCTGACAATGCGCACTTAAACTTTCAAAAAGGAGGCGTACCTTGGGTAATATCAAACTTTTGGCACCGTTGCTAGGGAATATGACTTTAGAATGGTTTTTTAAGGGGAACAGTCCTATGCCAAAGGGTCCCTACTCCTTTGGAAAATTAGGGGTTGACCTGCACACGCCCAAGCATTATTATAGGACCAAAAAAGAAAGTAAGTACATCGAGGAGGCCATAGACCATACCTCCCGCCCTATGATGGTTTATAAGCAAGTCGTCCTACTAAGAACAACTCACTCATCCCCAAATCTATAAGAAGAAAACCAAGAACGCCTATAAGAGGACTCCACTCAATAAAAATTCTAAGCAAGCATGAAATTAGGGTGACTCTCCCTTTGCATTCAATAAACAATAAAAAGGAGAACTTATATAAAAGACTAACCATAAAAAGAAGATAGTTACTAAGAAACTTATCAGCTTCTTGTTGCATCAGCTCTTCAAACATAGTGGTTTCTTAACTCTCTTAAGTTTCCTTCTTCTGCAATTTATCAAACCCATCATGTCCATCAGATATGCAACTTAACTACAATTGGAAGCTGCTGATACACATAATAATGTTGGTTATCATCCACTTTATGACTCCATTTGGCAAGCAAGTCAACAGTGTTACTAGTCTCTCTATGGTTACGATGAATCTGGGAATCACTAAGCTGAGTAATTAGCTCTTTATGACACCCAACACCTTACAATATTGGCACAATGCAAATGAAACATGTCATGGTTTAGTCAAATTGATGCTAAATTTAGAAGTGCTTGAATCTCGCGTTAATGGGCTATATGGGCGTCTAACGCTTAAGAGGGTCGAGTTTATACGTGTTCTCTATCGAAGTGAGGAGGTTACAGCCTTAAAATGAAATGAGAGAATTGAGGTGCTTGTAGGACTTAGGAAGCAAGTAGGTGAGTCAGCTACTTGCTTAGCTTAAAATCGCTAGTTAAGTGGAGACTAGGCTCGACGTTGAATTTGTCTAAGTTTGATTATGAATAAAGTCCATGTCAAGGGGGTAACTTTGGCCCATGTCTTAGCATCATAAATGAGCTACATTTTCATCCCAATAAGTATAATAAAAAGGGCCTTAAGACATCACTATACACTTAGCAAAATTGAGCCCAAAACTAAGTAAGTGAAAGTTGGAAAATAGGCAGCCCAAGTCCATCAAATTGGTGACCCATTTAGGCCCAAGATCAAGGGCCAAGCTGCTGCATAAGAAGCTTACTAATATGTGTCTTAAGATGGTCAAAAATTCAGAGGTAAGTCCACCAAGCTACGCATTTGAAGAGGGATAAGAACAGCTCACAATTCACTTCAACATAGACAAGACCAAAAATCTACTTTCTTGGTGTTTATTTGCTCTAGTTTAAGGAGGTGAAAGACAAGCTTTACAACCTCACAAGTGTCCCTCATGAAGCTCTTAATCTTGACTTTGAAGATAAGTAAACTTACTTATGCACCTAGTATGATTTTTTCATCAAAACCAAATATACAAGTTAATCTCGCCTATGCTGGAATTTTTGGACAAATTGTATACTAAGGGTTCTTGTGTAATATTCTTGTTAATTAAGAGGTTTTTCTCTTGTTAGCTGGCTTTATTATGTATAAGTACTTAATTGTGCAACAAATATTGGTTTTACAGTAGTGTAAAAAGGCTTGTTAGCTACATTTAGAGTCCACAAAAGTGAGGCGTTATATGATATCGCAATTATGTGCTTCGTATGAACTTGTGGACTGTTGGAGAGCAAGTTGTTGCTTCACGTCCTTAATAACTGATTTGTTGCTATTCTGAAACTGGTTCATAGCTGGTTGTATGTAGAAATGTCGCTGGAACAGTTAGGTTAAGGTTGGAACCGATTTGGAATTGTTAAGGTCGAAAGGTAGCGAGGGGAGGTAACGTTATGCTGCCTGTTTTTAGGTGATGTAGAATTGTTATGTGATGTGTTTGTGGGCTGTTGTAAGGCTGTTATGGCATTAAAGTAGACTGGACATGTTGTGTGCATGCTAATGTGTAGTAGAAAGCACGATTAGGGGCGAAAAGGTTAAAGGAATACGCCAGGGTTTATAAACACCCATTTGTTGCCCGTATTGTTTTCTTATATGATTGAGACGCCAAGATGTATTCATTGGCTTCTAATATTAGTTTTATCCTATACTGTGTTGTAGATAAATATTTGAAGGAAGGGAGGTTGTTTTGAGATAATAAAGAGGTCCGAGAACAAGGTATGTAAGGTTACTTGATTTCGTATCACTTGGCATGAAACATATACCTCTCCTTGGTACATAAAGGCACTTACCCACTCCAACACAACTATTAACCATGTCTCTACTATTTTACATGTTGATATGATTATATACATAGTCACCTTCACAATTGCATACATGTTTGGATACCAAGTTACATGAGTTCTTGTTACGAAATAAAGTTCATAAGTTGTTCCATTTCATATGCATTTCATTGTTTATCCAATGTACTCCTTTATTTGTCATATTGTCTTATATGATTATCTACATGTCATATGCTACATATACAGTTCTATAACTCCAATATTATGGCCACGAAAAGATTCATCTCAAAGGTAATTGAAAGATAAAGTATACAATTTTGACAAGTGGTAGCCCGAGGGGGTTCGTGAAGAACCTAGCATAGGGACGATCCCGATACAGTATTACGGATGGTAGCCCGAGGGGGTTCATGAAGAACCTAGCATAGGGACGATCCCGATACAGTTTACTACTGATCAGTTGGTCACTTGTTTACAGCTGTCCACAGATTTTACAGTATAGATTTTACAGTAAAGGTAAAGTGATACAAAGAACATAAAGTACATGATTCCACAGTATAACTAAGGGTGGTCCCTGATCTTCCACAGATATACGGTTTCATTTGAGTTGTTACTTATTATATAGTATACCCTGCCTTACATACTCAGTATATTATCTTGTACTGACATCCCTTACTGGGGACCTGCATTTCATGCTGTAGGTACAGGTGCTAGTAGATCTCCCCAGTAGGAGTATAGAATATTCAGCTGCTGTCACCAAGCTCCAGGTTGCTTCGGGGCTTGTATATGTCTAAAGCTTACATGTTATTATCGTGCAATTTGTTGAGACGGGGCCTGTCCCGACCCTTATCAGATGTTCTTCTTTATTTAGAGGCTTTGTAGACTATGTACAGCAAAGTGAAGTCATGTCTCGTACCATAGACACTGGCTCCTACGGCTTAGTCATATACATTTCTTTTTGGCTTGTTATCGATTTTTATCTTATTAAAAGCATGTCAAACATAGAAACCCCTTATAGTATGTATAGCAAATGCATAGATATAGGTTGGTTCTCCCGAGCCTTTTCAGCAACGGGTGCAGTCCACCCTACAGGACTTTGGGGCGTGACACTCTTTTAACTACTAATGAGCTAAAATAATTGCCAAGGTACCTGCATACTATACTTGGTCCATGTAACTAATAATTGAGAATCAACCTCAAATACAGCTTGCTTGTACCCAAATTGTATGCACCGTTTAGTACTATAGATGGCTACTTATAATTCAGCTTGATTATTTGTTCCATTCCCCAAAGGAATGGAGAAAGAAAAAATCATGTTACCTTGTTGATCTCTAAGGATTCCACCTCCCTCCATCCTTCCTGGATTTGACAAAGTACTTCCATCAGTATTCAACTTCATTAAGGCAGAATCTGGTGGCTTCCAACTGACAGTAAAAATTCTCATTCCATGAGAACACCTCTCAACCATCATAATTAGATCAATCCATTTATTAGGCCGTGACAAGTATGGATAAATTGTTATAAGTAAATGAGTTACATCCTTACAAACAAGATACTTTACCCTTGAAATACTTGACTTCTTACCCTTATATTTTGCACCACATCTACTCTTCCAAAGTTTCCAACAAATAAAAAATTGGAAATGACTGAGTAAAAATTTTGTGAACTTCATTAGTAGCTTTCATTTGCCACTTGTAAGATGAAAAGTTACCAAGTGGGACATGATTATGAACACTGTCCAGAAAACCAGAAAAGAATTGCCAGATATAGGTAGTAAAATGGACAGTCCAAAAAATATGTTCAACATTGTCCAAACCAGGATGTATGCAACAACACTCCACAGGTTCCACTCCAAAAGTGCTAGTTTTGTCATTGGTAGGAAGCTTCATTCTCAATGCCCTCCACAATAGGAAAGACATTTTAAAAGGAATGTATCTCTGCCAAATCAGTGAGTTAATGTGGTTCTTTTCCTTTTTCTATTTGATAAAATTCCAAGCTGAGGCTGTAGTGAACATACCATTTTCAGTAAGTGTCCACACAGCTTCATCAGGCTTGTCAGCATAATAATGGATTTTAGTTTTCATTATCTTAGTAATAAACAAGGGAGGAGCATGATATCTTTGCATGGATTCATTCCACTGACCCTCAAATATGAAATATGACACTGTTGTGTTATTGAATCTGTAACTATCTTCAGTAAAATCAGCAAGAGGTCCGATAGTCAACCAGTCATCCTATCAAAATGAGCATGATCCAGAATGAATTCTCCAAGTAATCAGCTTCTCCACATCATGTTTATTTTGTCATGTATTTCTAGATTAAAGACTAACCTATGTTCCATTTTTTAGCAACTGGATTTGCTCTTTGACAATATTTAGCTCTCAAAAATTATCCCCACAAAGTGTTACCAGTCTGAAATCTCCAGCATTGTTTGTACTGGAATAAGATACAAATATCAGACAAATTCCATACACCAATACCCCCTTCATCTTCTAGAAAGCTAAGTTCTTCCCATGAAGCTCAGTGATACTTCTTCCTTTCTTGATGCCAACCCCAAAATAAGAGTCATTTTTAGAGGAGATATAACTGATTATGTATAGGAATAGAAAGTAACACATGCTCAATCAAAGTTGCTTTACCACCAAAACTCAAATTTTTAGCATGCCAACCACTAATTTTCCTAACCACCTTATCCACCAAATAAGAATAGTACATGATCATCTGACCCCCAATATATAAAGGACAACCAAGATAACTGTTGGGACTATCTTCTTTGAAAAATCAGTAATATTGTAAATCAGATCTACAACCTACTGGGAAGTATTAGGAATTAGCATGAAATGACTTTTTTTCTTTTCTAACTAATTGATCAGAAATCTCCTCATAAGCGGTGAAAGTGTTCATGATAAGCTGTAGTGAGCA